>CATIWQ010128671.1:0-56024 GCA_949673415.1 Euphorbia schlechtendalii | reverse complement strand
TGCATAGTAGTTCTTACATTTCAATTTCTTTTTGAAGGTGAACCTAAGCAGACAAATACTTAAGTTTCATTATTTTCAGTTTCTTTGAAATATTTCTTTACATTCTTAAATTCTTTGTTTTCCTTTAACCTCTATTTTGGCTTTCATAGCCATTGGAGTAAATCTGACCACTTTCTTATATGGTGTTTGATGCTTCTGGATAGGCAGCCAAAATTGTGAAATATGAGTATCAAAAGATGGTTGCCTTGCTAAATAAACAGAAGAAGCAGAGTAGTAATCCTGAATCATTGGAGAAATTAAAAGCTGCAATGAGTCATTTGCATACAAAATATGTGGTAGATAAGCAATCGATAGATTCAATTGTTGCAGAGATAAACCGCTTACGTGATGACCAATTATATCCTAAGCTTGTTCGGCTTGTGGATGGGTAAGTTGCTTTAAAATCCACTCTCACACAAACAAGTTAAAGTCGCATGGATCATTATAGTCAGGACAACATAGGGTTTTTCGAAGGCAATGACAATAACTGTGTGGTAGATTCTTATGAGTTGAAGGTGAGCAAAATAGTGCTAATAAACAAAAACAATGCACCTTTGATACATACAATGTTTGATACTATTGTACATTGCTTTACATTTTCAATTATCTTTGCAGGTGAGGCTAGAACATATACTTGAGCGAATACCATTGATCTCTGATGCTGCAAACACAGAGAAACCATCATCAGTCATAGATTCTCTGTTCATCGGTGGGGCCTTAGCTGCTAGATCCATTTATACGTTGCAGTACATAGGAATCACTCATATATTATGTTTGTGTGCCAATGAAATTGGATAGTCAGATTCTCGGTTCCCTGAATTATTTCAGTTCCAAAATTATTCTGTGAGATTCTTTTTCCCCTCCTCAATTTTTTGCTTGGCTCCACAATTCATCTGCATTCCTTATGAATTTGATAAGACTCTGCATCATAATTCACTTTTCACCAGCAAAGTGGCAAAAGAACGAGTTATACATTTTTCGAAAATTGAACATGATAGTATCACGTTGATTTTCACTAATATGTAAAAGTTGACTCTTTATGGGAACTAAAAAATACTGTGCCACATTAGTTAACGCCTACTTAGTGCTTAGGAAGTAAGCCAACCCGAATAGTTATTTCTCAGAAAGTGCCAACTGTTATTTTCTGTGCATTAATCATTTCCTTCAGTATTAATCCATAGATAACTTGGGGTTTTTCAGCTTGAAACCTGGCAGTTGCTCTTTTAATCTCATATAGAAACTCATTAACAGTTTTCTTCTTGTGTTGTGAAAACATGTTTATAATATTATTGTGAGCAGGTGACATAGAGCGGTGGGCCGAGAGCACGCGGGATCATGAGAGGCGCGGTCCATCGGGGTGTTTGAAAAAGAAAAGCACCGGGTCGGAGACCCGGAAAAGAGGTTGAAAGAGAAAAAGGCGAAAACGTTTTAGATCGGTTCGAACCCGAATCCGTCGTCTCTTAGTGTGGAGTTGCCACCTGGATTAGCTCTTTCTAGGAATTAGAGCCATGTGAGGCTTAACGTCCAAGGGACTGCCCACCAAGACACAGAGATTCGGGTCCAGGATAAGTTGCTTATTTCTCATTGGATCACATTATATTATATCTGCAGAAAATCGTATTTTCTTAATTGCGCATATTCGCATTTAGGTCATTTTTAGATTTTATGTGCATGGTTCACGTATTATAAAATAATAAACCATCCACAATGTGAAATAATAAATCATCCACAAAGCAGTAAATAAATACTGAAAGTAAATGCGGAAAATAAAAATTACAAGGCTTCCAAAAATCAGGAGATGTAACCGCCCGCTAACCTATTAATTACATTTTCCGTAAAATATGAGCAATACCCGAAGGAAAAATAAAATCCTAAACAAACATTTAACCTGCATCCACAAAGGTTAGCACAGGGGATATCACATATGTTCGATTTGATTTTAGCGAGGCCCGTGTGGCCTAATTAAAACATCGAAGATTTTAAAGTTGTTAATTTAAATAAAAATAGTTCATTTTTTTACACGTATGTTGGTGTAAAAGTCCAAAAAATCTTAGTTTAATTCTTGGAATTTTAGTGTAATTTAATTGGAAAATACGTGTTTATTTATCCAAAAGATAATCAGATTCGGGTTCTAAATTTGTTTTAGTCCCGAGAATATCTGAGGATTTAAGAAGAAATAGATGAAGGAATATGATAAAAAGATGAAGAAATTTGGGATCCAAATGTGTTTTGGATCCGAGAAAAAAAGAAGAAAAGAAAGTATTATTGTTTGTATTTTTTTTTATCTGAAGGATAGAAATTTTCTCTGAATTTTTGAGCCGCATCCAATCCAAAAAGGTCCGACTATTTATAGAGAAAAGTCCTAAGAAATCCAAAATACATATAGGTGTGGCGGGCTCCAGATCTGGCTTCCGGTTGCGTTTTCGAATTTTTTTGTGTATTTTTTTATTTTTTTTGTTAATTTCTGAATTAAAATCCTTTTTAAATTCAGAGACGAGGAAGACTCCCATATGAAGATCATCGGATGGTCGAAAATTATGTGATTCGAGGATAAATATCCCGAAAAGCCATCATCATTGAATGCGCGAGCTGGTACATAATCCCGTGGTCACACTTGGGTTTTCATCCAACGACCATAGTAAGGCTTAAATAATTCCCCAGGCATTTGCTTAACGGCCTCCAGCTTCTGCATTGTTGTTTTCATCAGGGAATTAAAGCCATATTACTCCACGAAGGCTGCTGACAATCTATTCCAATCACTTGAAACTTCTGCTGGCAAGTTGTTGTACCATTCGTTAAGGGGCTCGCCTAGAGTGACGATGAATAACTTGGCCATCATTCTGTTTAAAATTCTTCTGGCACTCATCTCTGTTTGATAATTATCCAGATGAGAGCTGGAGTCTCCTTCTCCCTTATATTTCACCAACTCTGGCATGACAAAGTTGTCTGGAATCCGGTCTTCTTCATGGACTACTGGAAGTGTTGGATAATGAAGGGGAAGATGGTTGGAGAATTGATGGGCATGAGTGGCAAGGAACTGTTGCCATAGTTCAGCTATGTTCGGTCCTTAGCTCTGAGGCATCATACTCTCACTGTAGTAGGGGAATCCTGATTGATGAGCAAAGTTTTAGGTGGTGGGCGAGATTGGCCAGGATTAAATGCCATGCCTCCGGAGCCAATAGCAAAGCTTGGTGTGCTTATCGAATAAGGGCCTGACTGATATGGGTATGTCGGGGGACTTATTTCGATGTGGAACATGGTATGAGCAGAAGTCTCATGCTGTCTAGCCTGTTGGGAGTTGAAACTGGGAAGATTGAAACTGAAAGATGGCCCGCTGATTGGCATTACTAAAGGCGGGGGTGATGTGCTAACAAGCTGTTGACAAAATCTGAATGGATATTGCTGTCAGGTTATCCTGGCTGGCGTGGACTGGTTACCTTAGGAAGTCTATCCCAATTGAAATGGTACGAGCTACGCTAGACTGTTTCCAACATCGAAATGGAATATATTGTTTGGGGGACTGTTGCTAGGAAAAGATAATGGCCTCCTTACCCAAGGATGATCATTGGTTGGGGGTTGAATGTTCCCCATATTTTCGGAATCTGACAATTGATCCAAGTAATAGGCTTCTATTTGCCTTGGACGGGTATGATGCTGGATAGCTTCAATAAATTATTCACTACCGATAAAGGCCTCTAGTGCATTTACGATTTCCCTGCTGATGTTTATTTACGGGTTTTAAGTCTCGGTGAAAGGCCCTTCCTGGGTAAAATGACCTCCGATCGTGCTATCTTCTTAAGGATTGGCCATGTTGAAGAATTGGTCTCTGCCTAAGTTGAAGCTTCGTCCTGATCCTAAACCTGACCCTGAACCCGAATCTTCACAAGAGTAAGTGTGTGGTACACCCTCCGGAATGCTTCCTTGCCTAGCCATGGTGGGAGAAATTCTGATGAGGTGGTTTTCAGTCCTTCTCCAAACTTTTGCTGAAGTACACAAAACGGTGATCTGATCATGAATGATATATATATGATACTAGTAATGATTATGCATGCAATGGGAGTGATTATGGCATAATCATAGCTGGTGAGTTTCGACCTTTTTAGGCCTTGTTATATGGTAAAAAGGCGTATAGTATTGGTGGCTGTACCGTATTACCCATGTGGTAATAGGCTTGGGTCTCAAAGGATTTGTGAAGAGTTGGGTAAACAGTGTGTTATACCCTTCCTCATACATTTATAGGTAGATTCTGAAAACATGGTGTTAGTGTGACATTTTCACCCTTTACATGGTAATAGGCCCATAGTGTTGGTGGTTTAGTCATATTACCCATGTGGTAACAAGCTTTGGGTGAAAAGTCATGAAAAGTTGGATAAATAGTGTAATTTCGAGAATGTTGCCTTATTTGGGTAGAGGTTTGGGCATCTTTTGGAGTGCCCTGGTGTTGTGATCCAAATTATAGGTGACGTTGTCTTTTCGTGTTTCTCAAAGTCTATGTCTGAGTTTGAGTTCGGTAGAACGGTGTGTTATACCCAGGGCAAGTGCTTAGTAAGTACTATCTTAATCACAAATTATCCTAATCCTAGGTGACGCCGTCTCATTGTGTCTTTCTAACTCTAGGTCTAAGTTCGAGTTTGAGTAGATTGGTGTGTTATAACCTGGGCTTAGAAGTCCATGATTCTAAACAAACAGGGTTTGAGTGCTTTGTAAGTACTATCTTAATCATGGATGGTCCTATTCCTAGGTGACGCCATCTCATTGCATCTTTCTAACTCTAGGTCTGACTGTGTCGGGATAATGACGTGTGTGTGTATGATTTGTGTTTGCACAACAAATCGTGGGTTAGCATGATGCTTTTTGTGAAATAAACGTGATGATGTAATGAACATATAGCACATAGCACACAACGTATCACTTCCAACCTTATGTCTCCCGCGCATAAAAAGGGTAGGCTCCTAATTCTAGTTTTGGTTCATCTTAATATTACAAGGATATTAAGGTTCGTTCCTGCATAAAAACAAATGCATTTTGTTTTGGTAAACCTAGTGGAAGTGTCTACGGTTCCTTATATGAGTTCAATCACTGGGTTGTTGATGTAGAAGGTTCTTGTTGAACTGAGATACACTTTCCCTCTTTCTCAAGAGAGTCCATGGGATATGGTAAAAAGTGATCCACTCACTTAAGCATCCTTGATTTCCATGGGAGCATAAGTGATACCTTCGCAAGCTTCACGGTAAAATAATGCACCCTAACCTTAATGGCTAATCCGTCTAATGCATATCCTTTGTTGAATACTAAAATGTTGGAAATGGTTTGATTTAAATAATGACTTTTCACCATCTCATCAAAAGATCTTCGAAACATTTAATTTTAAAAGAAAGAAGATGTCCCTAGCGGAGTCGCCACTATGAGCGGACGACGTTACACCCGCGCAGTCGCTGTGAGGCGCCGGCCCCCTGATATGCGGTGTGGGGTTTTCGAAAACTGAACTTTTGAAAAAGCGTATTAGAAAAGAGTTTTGTTAGGGAATAAATTCCAAAGACTCGAGGCCTAAACCTCACCACCCGGATAAGCTCTTCCGGGAAATTCGGTAGAGCCTAGATCCGTTAAGCCTAAACAATACCGTAGTATAGAGATTCGGGTCCGTATGAGCTTGCTTACTTCGTCGTCATTTAAATCATATTAGACGATTGGCTAACATTTCCAACATTATAATATCCCTTTCTAAATCATTTTCGATTTATGTTTAACATGCATACGGAAGCAATAAATAAGTGTGAAAAATAAACACGTAGGAATGTAAGTGAGCCTAGTCTATGGGGGGATTAATTACATCATTGGTTTAGGGTTTTACAAAGTTGCCTAAATACAAGAGATCTAGGAGAATGAATAGATCAATACCCTAATATACAACCGATCTAACAAATACATAATTTTTTATTAAAATAAATACGATATTCGAAAGAAAATAAAATCTTAAACATACATCTAATTTAACTTGCCTGCATCCACAAAGATTAGTATAAAATATTTTCACAAATAGGTGCCAATGCACCAAATATGTTCGATTTTAATATTTGGAAGACCCGTGTGGCCTAATTAAATGAAGAGTGCCGACGAAGGCTCGTGTTTTTTTATTATAAAAATGATTCATTTTTAGACAAGTATGTGGCTCATTTTATTAATGAAAAAGTCGCATGTGAATTTTGTCGGGTCGGATATCCGAGAATAGGGTTCTCTTCTTGGGGGTTTCCTAAATTGAATTTAATTATTTACAAGTAAATGAAAGTGATAAATAATTCTAGGTCCGTGAACATAATTACTATCTTTTGTATATATTCCGAGAAAATTTAAATCCGGTAATAATTTTACCCCGGTTAAGAGGAAACCGGTATTCGAATTTTATCTCGGAATATATCTAAAAGATTAAATAAAAATCTTTATATTAATTTTGATATGTTCATGTAAATAAATAATTTTTGTTAATTAATTCGCAATTAACAAATAATATACAAACTTGTATTTTAAAGAAAAAAAAGGTTACATCGGTACCAGCATTATAACATCGGTACCGGTGTTGAAAACTTTTAGGCAACATCAGTACCAGCGTTTGTAATATCGGTACTGATGTTACCATTCCAGGCCTGCAGAAAATGTCAGAAACAGCACAACAAAAAATCCAAAACTTCAAATGATCATAACTTTCTCTATACTTAACCGATTTGGATGATCTTTATCATTCCGGAAAGCTCAAGATGTGAAGAATATGTTTATTTAAACAAAATATTAAAACAGATATGAAATCATACTGCAAATAAAAAAAAAGATTAGTGCGCAAAAATGAAAATAACAGAAAAGCAAATAAAACTTCAAGAATAAAAGCGTATAAATGTAAACATAAACTCTAGGAACTCAGAGGCTTACCCTGTAGTCGAGATTCCACATTTCCGAGATCTGCAAACCTCCTCTAGGAAATCCTCCTCGTTTCTTTGGTTGATTGTCAAGGTAGTTTGGTTTGAGTAAACCGAGTAACGGAGCAAGTGTTGCGCAACAAATTCTAAGTGAAATGATTTTCGTGCAGTTATAGATTAGGTTTATGATTTCTTTGTCCAATTTTAATGATTAAAATATTTAACAAAGATGTTTGAAAGTAGCTTAGTTACAAGTATGAAAAACTAGATTTTGTAAAATAAAAACTTTCTTTTCTTTCTGGAAATACACTGATATTCATTTATCCTTTGTGTTCTCCCCTCCCCAAATTTGCAGAATATGAGCCCCTTTTATAGTGAACTCCCTTCAATCCAAGTCAAAAAGCCTGCATATAGGTTTTTGGCATTTTCCTCCATTTTCTTCCCATTAATGTCCCATCCATCATTAATGCAGGGTCATTTCCAACCAACTTAACAGTAGAAAGTGATTGGAAATCAATTATTGAAGATTTGTTCAATAATTTCTGGAATTCTACAATCATTCTGCTATTGCCATTGTGACATCGATATCGATGTCACTGTAATTCAGTGACATCGGTACCGATGTAACTGACATCGGTATCGATGTCATTTTTGGGTGACATCGGTACCAATGTCACCACATCAGTACTGATGTTAAACATCAGTACCGACGTTATGGCACTGGTACTGATATTAGTTACATTGATACTCGTGATTTTTTTATCTGACTTTGATTCAAATTGGATTTAGTTTCTGATGATGTAACAATATCGGTGCCAATGTGGTAATGACGATACTAGTCTAATAAATGAAAAAAACATCTATGGTTTGTAAAGAAAACGAGGAATGCTTCTCCTGAGGACCTTCGAGACCCTGTCAAAGTGGAAGACTAGCAAAGGATAATAAATTACAGCTTCATCATCGAACTCGTGAGTGAGGATTAAAATCCCGTGCTCACAGGCGCATATCCATTGAAGATAAGGATGAAATCTTGCATCCAATCATATTGAATATGATGCAACCCTTCACCAATGGACATGACTATTCATTTGGATAAACACAACCTTTCATACTCTATAAATAGAGGTTCAAATCAACCATTTCGTGCAACATTTGCAGCAGAGAGGTATATGCAAAGTAGATGGTATGATACATGATAGATAGAGAGTGAAAGTAATATAGATTTTGCCAAGTTCAAAGCGTTAGAGAGAAAATTGTATAATTGATTCGATTCTTGTTTCAATCACTAGATTTCTCCACAAATTCGAGCAATTGTTGTATGAGTGTAATTTTAAAGCACTTAACAATAAAAGTTTCTATTCTTCAACATTCATTGGTTCGATATTCACAAGGAATGACATCCTAACGGAGGTTCTGTACGTGTTGAGACCGAATTCAAAGTAGACGCTGGAATTGTGGGAATTGATGACTCCCATCAAAGAGTGGATACGTTTTAATCAACTTTAGCTTTCACTTGCATAATATACAACTTTACTTTGTTTTCTAATTATACTTTCTAATTTGAAGTTTATGATATGCCTATGTGTTATAATGAGTATTTCATCTTGCATCACTTATATTAATGAAGTTATATTCTTTCAAGTTGATTTGAAGAGTAGTTTTAGGGTTAACAAGATTGTGTATAATCATTGGATATGTAATTAAAATGTTGTTTATTGAGCCAACATTTTTGGAGTGGTAAATTGCTAAATATGGTTATGTGAGAGCAACCCAAACTAAGCATAGTGTTATTGTTATCCATGTTTTTATAAGTGTCCTAATTCGTTTACCCTAGATTTAAAAAAGTCATTTCATGTGTTTCTCTGCAGTGAATTATAAGATATTTGGGCGTCTAGAACCAAGTTTGTTGAAGTTATCTAGTGCATAAAACATTCTTTATTATTTTGCATATTTTACTTCACTATATTTGTTCTTAGGGAATATCTATATGCTTTGCATCTTCTTTAATCTGTTCATGCATTTGTCCATTCACCAGTCAACCATTCAAAACCTTCAACTTATTTTATTTCTTTTGTTCCATAACTCTAGATGATCCTTAGCACCAAATTCCTTCCCTGTGGGATTGATATCTTTTAAAACTACATCACAACTGTATACTTGCAGTTATCATCATTTTTCTATTTGATAAGTGGTATTGACAACACCTGTTCATATTTAGAACTTTTATATTATTAGTAGAAAAGTGGAAAATAGCTCCTCCACCTGGATCTTTTTACCCAAGTTCAACCTATGAGCTTGGGTGGTAAGTGATTTTCTCTATTGGTTGTGGATCACTTCACGAGATTCACTTGGGTAGTCTTGCTGAGTAGAAAAGACGATACATATGAATCTTTTGTCAAGCTTAATAATCGGATAATGAATGAAATAGGATCTAAAATCTGTAGAATCTAAAGTGATCATGGACATGAATTCGAGAACTCTCATTTCGAAGAATTCTGTTCAGCGCATGGTATTGATCACAACTTCTCTTCTCCTTTACGCTGCAATAAAATGGAGTTGTATACAGGAAGAATAGAACTATAGTTGGGATGGCTCGATCCATGCTAAGTGATAACAATCTACCAAAGTACTTTTGAGGAGAAGTTTGGTAACATAGCCTGTTATATCATGAATTGGGTTTTAATTCACCCAATTCTTGAGAAGAAACCCTATAAACTTTGGTGAGGATGCAAGCCTAAGATTGGTCATCTCAGATCCTTTGGTTTTAGGTGCTTTATTCCCAACACCAAGGAGCAACTAGGTAAGTTTGATCCTATGTCTGATGAAGGTATCATTTTGGGATACTAAACTAACACTACGGTATATAGGATATATGTTAAAAGAAGCGACCTTTAAGAGAAGTCTGTGCATGTAGATTTCGATGTAACTAACCATGCAGATAGATGTCCATCTAATGAAGACGAAGGAGTACCCCAGCAAGATAATCAACTTAGTATGCCACTATGTGTGTTGCCAAATCCAGCGTAAGAACCTGTAGTTGAGGAAGTCAAAGAAGATGATGATCTTTCTATCAACTTCAATGATGGTGAAGATCAATCTCCACCTCAGCATCCCAATGATGTTCCTCCAACAGTTGACCCGAGTGTACCCAGAGAGATTAGGAATCATTGCAACCATCCCCTTGACATCATTGTTGATGATGTTCAGAATCCAATGATGACACGAGGGCAGCTCAATAAGATGATGAGTCATCCAGCCTTCATATCAATGATCAAACCCAAGAAGTTTGAAGATGTAGAAGGAGATGATTATTGGATGATCTTAAAGCAAGAGGAGCATAATCTGTTCAAGCATAATGATGTTTGGTATCTAGTTCCTAAGTATAGAGGGAAGAGGGAAATCAATCATAGGCACAAAATGGGGTTTCAAGAATAAGCTAGATGAAGATGGTGTTGTTTTCAGGAACAAGGCCAGGCTTCATACTCAGATGAAGAAGCTACAGATTCTACAAACCTCTACTTAATGGTGATGGAGAATGAAAGGGGTGAGAGCTCAACATCTACTTCCATGATCAATTCATCTGCTATTGAGTTTAAAGCTGAGCGTAGTCAATAGAAGAACTATTAGTCTGAAATATCTTAATATAAATAGTAGAGGGAGGTGAATGGTTTACTTGGTTCTTTTTAATGTTCATAAAAATTCTTTTCCCAAGTTCATTTTTCTGATACATGCTAAGTGAGGAGTGCTAAGTTTTGTCTAAAAATTATAATCTGCTCAACTTTACTGACTCAGTTTATGTTCAATCGTTGTTGAGTACTTTACTCATCTAGGATTGTTTTTTCAATCAAATATTATAAAATAGTGAGAATGATGAATGAGCAAGATACTATAAAGACAAGCGACAAATGATAGAACTTCAACACTTGAGATTTTATCCTGGTTCGGCCCCGAGCCTACCTCTAGTCCCCTGATTCCTTTCAAAGCATAAATCCATTAGTGCTTTCCTTTCTTTCTTAGGTGGACAAACCTTTAGAACGGGTAGACTCTATTACAAAAACTATCTTTCTTTCTAACTACCACTCAAACACAGTTTGGGTACCTTTCAAAAACTATAACTTAGAATTTATGAACAGAGAATTTCAGCTTATAAAACACATTGAATCCTTTATATTGTTAAATATAAAGTGTTTCTCTCTATTGGAAGATTTTGTGTTTGATTGATTACTTGATTTGGAAATTCTGTATGCTGAGAATATTTTGATAGTATTTCATCTCTTAAGAAATCCAAAGTAATTCACCAACTTTACTGTTTGCTTCATTCTTTTATTTATACTTGAAGTTCTTGGAAGTAACAATTGAAAAATTCTCATCCTTACTTGTCTTCAATTTCTCTTCTCTTTACAACTTTCGAATTTATCCATTTGAAATAAATTCCAAGATGTTTAGAGATGGAGATTTTGAACGTTGAAGCACAAGATTAATTTGTTAATCCAAATGCATCTAAAACTCGTTTCCTTCAAGCAAATCCTTTATGATAGAGAGGTGAGCGAGATGCAACATGGAAGCTTGTAATTTGTTGACTTGCTGACATTGCAGAGTTACACGAAGACATTGAGATTTGGTGCATGTCAGAGAATTCCTTTTATCTTCGAATTTAGTGATAATTCGCTAACATTGCGTACTAACACCTTTTCATTGTGAGGACCACTTGAATATCTTCTTATGTTTCAACGTCTTTTCTCTTAAAAAGCATCAAAGGAATATTCCGTTCCTCACAGACAGTGTTAAAATCATTTGTGTCATATATTTCTCTAAGTGTAAATTAACTCAGAACAAAAAGATTACTCAGCTTCACTAAGTCTATATCTTATAAACTACGTAGTACTAAGTTGAACTCAGCTTTTCTTACTCTAAGCCATAACCTAATTATTAAGATAAGAAACTCAGTTATTTTCCCTTAAACAAACTCAAGTAAACTTGATTGATTAAGAGTCTACTTAGTATTCAATTAATTTCACTATCCTTGACATCTTGTTATTTCCAAAATGTTTTTAAGTACTATGAAGTTGGGTTCAGTAAGAACTAATAGAAGAATTCTCCCAAGTACTCTTTAATGTAATGAAGCTCACTAATAAGTTAGTTAAAAACATCAAAGAGCTAGTAAGGAGAAGTGAAGATGAGGAAGACACTATTGCTTTCTTATCTCTTGATATCCACTTTCTTCAAGAAAAAATTGAATATCATGAATGTCATAACAAAAAGCGCACTAAGCGATTAGATGCCTTGGTTGCTGAGATAACAGCTTAAAAAGAGAAATGGGTTCCTCTTCCAGTATACAATCCATCTTTGAGTAACTAAACTCGCAATTACAAGAGGAAGAATTCCTCTAAAAAGAAGAAAGTGAGTCAACATAAAGCGAAAGCAGTGTGTGGCTTTTGTGGCAAAGATGGACATGCCAAAGTTCTATGTTGACATAAAAAAGGTTATTATGACTTGTTTAATTTAAGCACTACGAACAAGGGAGGACCCAGCTCGAAAGCATGGGTACCTAAGAAAACGTAACTATTTTACAGGTGGGCCTAAGATCCGCTGATGACATTGGAATGTGGTATTTGGATAGTGGATTCTCTAGGCATATGATGGGAGATGAAATCCATTTCATCTCATTAGAGCATAAAAGCCATGGAAGTGTAAGTTTCGGAGATAACCAAAAAGGGAAGATTGTAGGATGTGGAATTACTAGTGTTTCTCCTTCAATTGAAGAGGTTTCTTTGGTCAAAAGACATAAGTTCAACTTGATAAGCATAGCCCAACTGTGTGAGAAAGACAGGAAGGTTATATTTGGCTCAATAGGTTGCTCAGTTATTTATTGTGTGACTAACTCAACTATACTTTTTGCTCCTAAAATGAATAATGTCTATATGATTGATTTATCCCTGGGCTCCACTAATGTTTGTCTTGTATCTAAGGAGGATAATTTATTGCTTTGGAACAAAAGGTTGGGTAATATAAGTATGAACATTTTGTCCAAACTAACGAAAAAGCAGCTAGTTATGGGTTTACCCAATATCAAATTTGAGAAAGATAGGCTTTGCTCAGCTTATCAGCCTAGTAAGCAAGTTAAAAAGTCATTCAAGTCTATAAAAAACGTAGTAACTAAGAGACCGTTGGAGCTCCTCCTCCTAGATCTATTTGGTCCTGTTCAACATATGAGCATGGGCGGAAAAAGATTCTAATTGGTGGTTGTGGATGACTTCACGAGATTCACTTGGGTAGTCTTAATAAATAGCAAAGATGAAACCTTTGAGTCTTTTATCAAACTTAGTAATCGAATAATGAAGGAACTATGAACTAAAATCAATAGAATCCGAAGTGATCATGGACATGAATTCAAGAACTTTAATTTTGAAGATTTTTGTTCAGTGCATGGTATTGACCACAACTTTTCTACTCCTTATACTCCTCAACAAAATGAGGTTATAGAAAGGAAGAACATAACCATAGTTGAAATGGCTTGATCCGTCCTGAGTGATAACAATCTACCAAAGTACTTTTGGTGAGAAGTTGTTAACATAGCCTGTAATATCTTCAATCGGGTTTTAATTTACCCAATTCTTGAGAAGACCTCCTATGAGGTTCGGCGAGAATGCAAGCCTAAGATTGGTAATCTTAGATTATTTGGTTGTAGGTGCTTCATTGTAAACACCATGGAGCATATGAGACTGATGATGGTATCTTTCTAAGTTACTCAACTAATAGCAGGGCATATATAATATATGTCAAAATGATCGACTTATTAAAGGAGTTTATGCTTGTAGATTTTGATGAAACTAACAATATATATAGACGACCATCTGATGAAGATGAAGGAGTAACAACCAGAAAATCAACTCAGCATGCCACTCTTTGTGCTTCCCAACCTAGCACAAAAACAAAAATATAAGGAAGTTAAAGATAACAAAGATCTTTCAATCAACTTCAACGAAGAAGAAGATGAAGCCCAAGCTCAACAACCTAGCACAGAGGTTCTTATTGTAAATTCGAGTATTCTGAGAGAGTCTCATCACAATCACCCTCTCAAGAGTATTGTTGATGTTGTTCAAAATTCTATTATGACACGATTTCATCTTAGTAGTATAATGAGCCATCCATCTTTCATCTCATTAATTGAACCCAAGAAGTTTGAAGATGTAGAAGGAGATGATTATTTAATGATCACGATGCAAGAGGAGCTGGATCAGTTCAATCACAATGATGTTTTGGATCTAGTTTCGAATCCTAAAGGAAAATTGATAACCCATAATGAGTTTTCAAGAACAAGCTTCATGAAGATGGCATTGTAGTCAAGAATAAGGCAAGGCTTGTTACTCAAGGCTACAATCAGCAAGAAGGCACCGATTATGATGAAACCTATGCTTGTATAGCTTGGCTTGAAGCAATTAAGATCCTTTATGCTTTAGCATCCTATATGAACTTCAAATTGTTTCAAATGGATGTTAAAAGTGCATTCTTGAAAGGCTTCATTGAAGAGGAATTTTATGTGTGCTAGCCTCCAAGCTTTGAAGATCTAAAGAGTCCTGAACATGTCTTCAAACTAAAGAAAGCTCTCTACGGATTGAAGTAGACTCTTAGAGCATGGTATGAGAGGCTGAGCAATTTCCTTATTATGAAAGGCTATGAAAGAGGGAAAGCAGATATTACTCTGTTCATCCGGTGAAAGAAAGAAGATGTGTTTCTAGTCCAAATATATGTGGATGATATCATTTTTGGAGTAAATGATGAGAAGCTGTGTAGGGAATTCAACAAGCAAATGATGAGCAAATTTGAAATGTCAATGATGAGAGAGCTCCACTTTTTCCTTGTACCTCAAATCAAGCAGAGTGAAGATGGAATCATCATCAATCAAGAAAAGTATGCCAAAGAAGTTATGAAGAAGTTTCATATGGAGCATTAGAAGTCAATGTCCACTCCCATGGCCACTGACACAATCTTAAGTAAGGATGAACTTAGTAAGCTTATAGACAGCAAGTTCTATAGAGGTATTATTGGTTCTCTCCTTTACTTAATTGCTAGTAGGCCTGATATTCAATATGTTGTGTGTTATTGCGCACGTTATCAAGCTGGCCCCAAAAAATCTCACTTAGAAACTATTAAGAGAAGTATCTAGTACTTGTAAGGTTCTCTTGATGCAGATTTGTTGTATCCTAACAACTCATTTTTTACTCCTAAACGATTCATAGTTACTGATTATGGTAGAGATAAGCTCGACAGGAAAAACACCATATGAAGATGTCATTTCCTAGGATAATGCCCTGTCTCATGGTATAGCAAGAAGAAAACTTTTGTTACACTGAGTACAGTTGAAGCTGAGAACATGGTGGCAAGAAGTTGTGTAGAACAACTTCTATGGATTATGCAGCAACTGGAGGAGTATGGTATAAAGTCATTTATAATAATAAAAGTGCAAATGACCCATCAAAGAATCTAGTTCAACATGGTAGGATGAAGCATGTCAATATAGGACATCACTTCATAAGGGATCATGTCCTAAGGGGAGATGTGAAACTGGAGTATGTTCCTTCAAAAGAACAACGAGCTGATATATTCACCAAACCTATGGCTAATGAACATTTCAATGTTCTAAGTCATCTTATTAGAATGGTGAACCCCATGTAAAGAAAAATAAAGAATTTTGCTAAGTGTTGAAAATCGAGTCTCAACTCAGCCAAATGAGGTTATAAGTATTTAACACCATTTACAATTTAAAATGATGTTGTGAGATTCAATTTCGTGGTTAAAAACTCAAAATCACATTATCCAAAGGACAACTATGAATTGGAACCATTTGTAACAAAATTCACCATTATACTATGTCGGTTAATGATTGTTAATTTTAGCGTTCATTTTGATATTGTGTTGAGAGTGCGCCACATGTCACTACAAGTTGAAGAGGTATATAAAAGTTGCAGTTTAATGAAGAGAGGTTAGTTGCATTTTGAAATCTTAATCATTTCTGCAAAAACTATTAGACATGATGTATACCCTAGAGGCAATTAGGGAGATATATCTTTATTAGCTATAATGTACAAACAGTTTCGAATTAATATTAATAATAATCAAGGCATCTTTGATACTTATCAATGCTTTCTATTTATTATTGTATGTCGCTGGTATCATATATGTTTTAATATGTATATGCGCATTGATGAAACAAAGTTCGTGATTGTTTTATAACGTAAAAGTGCGAGGACATAGGGACAGCTATGTGGAGTGAGAACTACACATACGTATTACTATGAATGGTCTAAATATCCCTAGTTATAGTTTCATTGAGACAAGACATCAATGGAATAGATTGACTAACATGTGTATGCTTACTCCTTGGATTAGATCCAAGCAGCCGATCTCACGAGCTGAAGGTGGTACCTTGAGTGAACACATGAATGTATTCGGGTAATACATTGGAGACCACTATAAGAAAAGCACTCAAAAATAACTATATCCATGTGTTGTTGTCAAGCCTTATTACAGTAGCAGTACTAGTATCCTTGGACTTGAGATATAGGTTACCTTATGTAAGAGTTGCTATACTTTGGGTCATACTTTCTCATACCCTTGCAATCAGGGTGATACGGGTGATTACGGGTATAGTGATGGTCACATGTTGGTAAGCTATGTAGTCAAGATGGGATCCATCACTCTTGATATAGTTATATAATTGAGATGTACCTTGGGGCCCCTTATTAAAGTGACACACTCATAAACCTCTGATCAGAGTATACGATTGATGGAACAGGTTTCTAATCAATCAAGATACAAAAATGTCTGAGTGGTGTTCTTCGTGAACAAGTAAAATTCAAGGATAGCTATGGCTATTACATTAGCTAACACTTAATCAGAGCTCAATAAACTGAATGGTACTTAACTTGATAGAAGGAGTGTATTGTACTGGTTACTACTGCAGAACCAGACCAAGTCACAAGCTTGTGACATTCCAAGTATTGGGGGATCATACGCCTTTGCTAGAAAGCCCATTTGATTATCTAGAGCTATCGGGTTCTATATCGATCTGGAACATTGAGTGTAAAGGTTCTCAGACGGGAAGCTAATTTTAGGTTAACCTCTAGCAGCTCTATACTTTGGGATTGTATGAGGTCACACACTTTGGATTTTTTTCAGACTATATAAAGAACATATGGACTAGGTTTGAACCAAAAATACAAGTTTTTAAATTAGTGAGAATAATTATTAATTTGTTATACCAAATTAATAATTAAAAGTAATAATGAAAAGATAGGGAAAAAATTCTGAGCGAGCAAGGGATTTTTCTCATTGTGAGTGGACCCTAAAAAGAACACGGGTTGCCCGCGAGCTAAAAAGCTTACTAGCCACTAACGCACGGGTAAGCTCGGATGCTAG
Source organism: Euphorbia schlechtendalii (assembly GCA_949673415.1). Taxonomy (NCBI): domain Eukaryota; kingdom Viridiplantae; phylum Streptophyta; class Magnoliopsida; order Malpighiales; family Euphorbiaceae; genus Euphorbia; species Euphorbia schlechtendalii. The sequence goes on along the minus strand of CATIWQ010128671.1, from coordinate 38,658 downwards.
CGAGCTACAAGCACGCAAGCACTGCCCATGGTAGCACTTGCACGAGCTCACAGCCGCAAGCCGGCAAGGCACACGGGCCGCATGCCCATGCTTGCTGTTATTTATTTATCAAATCGATAAGTACATGAAGTACAAAAGGTACTGTGATTTCTCAAAGAATTTCATGGTCAACACTATGCATCAAATGTACAGGGATCTTTGCAAATATATGGACTTGGGGTCTATGATTATGTAGCTTGTAATGATATATAAACTTGAAACATTCATGCTATCCACAAGGCTAAGTGCTAAAATCTCAACAATTGAGTTTGTCGTGACTGTTTATGATAAATCTGAACAATTAAGGATATTGGGAGTTATTTATGATCAAGAAACCTTGAAACACATTGTGTTGAAAGGTCTACCTCCAAGGTATGACAATTTCAAAACAAATTTGTATGTTACTAGTGATTGTTATAATTTTTTCTAAGATGGTGGACTTGTTAGAATAAATGATATACAGTTTAGAAATAAACATGAGAATCAACTTGTTGTTTTGGATCGAAAGGTAAGAAAGTCTAGAACTTTCAAGGTCAAGAGAAGACTCATGAAACGTGCCAAAATGAAATGTGAGTTAAGAGCTAAAATTTTTGAACAAGTGAAGAAGAAGCCAAGTGAAGCATATACTTTAGGTATGTTCATGATAGAGAGTTTCTCTACAGTTCCCTAAGAGTTTACTTGGGTATTAGATAATAGTTGTGGTACTCATATCTGTACTTCTATGCAGGGATTGCGGAACAATAGGAGTCTTGCAAAAAGGGAAATGGACCTAAGAGTTAGAAATGGAGCACTGGTTGATCCAACAGCTATAGGGACATATAGCCATCGTTTGCCTAGTGGCCTTGTTTTAGTTTTTAACAATTGCTATTATATTTATGTTGTCAATAAGAATATTATTTATGTTTCACTTCTAGAAACAAAAGGATTTGAAATTTTATTTGCTCATAATAAATGTCAAATTCAGCGTAACAATATTCTTTATGCTTGTGGAATATCTATGGATGACATATATGTTCTAGATTCTAAAACTGAAATTCTAAATATGAACATCGTTAAGCAATCGAGATTAGATAATGAGAAATCCTCATACTTATGGCATTATTGTCTAGGTGACAAAAACGAGACTTGCTTAACTAAGTTACACAAATGTGGAGACTTAGGCCCAATGGAATGGGTATCCTATGGTGCGTGTGAACCTTGTTTAAAAGGGAAGATGACTAAGAAACCTTTCAAAGGAAAGACTCAGTGTTCCACCAGTACTTTGGAAATAATACATTTTGATGTATGTGGTCCAATGAGTGTTAAGACATGAGGGTTTTGTCTACTTCATAACCTTTATTGATGATTACTCGCGATATGGTTATTTGTACCTTATGAGGCATAAGTCTGAAAGTTTTGATGCTTTTAAAGAATTCAAAATTGAAGTAGAGAAACAACTAGGGAAAAGTATCAAGACCCTTCGATCTGATCGAGGTGGTGAATACTTAAGCCAGGAGTTTCAAGATTATCTAACGAATAATTGTATTTTATCCCAGTGGACACCTCCTTATAGACCCCAACATAAAGGAGTGTTAGAAAGGAGGAATCAAACCCTACTCTATATGTTTAGGTCCATGATGAGCTAAGCAGAACTCAGTAGATCCTTTGGGGTTATGCACTTGAGAGTACAATTTATATTCTAAACAGAGTCCCCCTAAATTAGTTGATCAAACTCCATACAAGTTATGGTATGGTAAGAAACCTGCTCTTTCTCACTTGAGAGTTTGGGAATGTCCTGCATATGTAAAGAGGACAAGTTCATATAAGCTGGTGCTAAGTTTGATAGATGTCTATTTTTAGGTTACCCTAAGGAGACTATAGGGCATACCTTTTATGATCCCAAGGAACAGAAAGTCCTTGTTTAAAGATATGCTCAATTCCTCGAGAAGGAGCATATATTTGCGAAAGCTAGTGGGAGCATTCTTGAGTTAGGCACTCAAGTAGATCAAATAAATAGTCAATTGATTATACCTACATCTGTTAAACAATATAGTATAAGCATCGAACAACCTATTATAATGCTGACATTGTGTAGGTCAGGTCGGGCTCCAATCGCTCCCTAGCGATACGGGTTTTTCATCACTGATGATAGACATCTCTTCCTGATGGAAGATGATGAGCCTTGGGCTTATAAGGAAGTAGTGGAAGGCTCAAAATCTGATAAATGGCTTTCATCCATGAGATTAGAGATGGACTCCATGTACGAAAATCAAGTATGGAACTTGATTAATGCTCTAAGTGGGATTAAGCCCATATGATGCAAATGGGTTTTCAAGGAAAAACTGACATGGAATGTAACATAGTTACCTATAAAGCAAGGTTGTTTATAAAAGGGTACAGTAAAAAAGAAGGCATTGACTATGATGAGACCTTTTCACCGGTGGCCATGCTAAAGTCTATCAGTACACTCCTTACCATCGCTGCTCATTACGATTATAAGATTTTGTAGATGGATGTGAAGACAGCATTCCTTGATGAGAATCTAGACAGGGATGCGTTTATAACACAACTCAAGGGTTTCACATCCAAGGATGGCTCTAAGGTATGTAAGCTGCAGAAGTACATTTATGGACTTAAACAAGCATCGAGGAGTTGGAATATTAGGTTCGACAAGACAATACGAGAAATTGATTTTCTATCAAACGCTAATAGCCCCAAGTATATAAGAAGGCTAGTGGGAGTGCGATCATTTTCCTTGTATTATATGTCGATGACATATTATTAATAGGAAATGATATTCCTTTTCTTCAAATAGTTAAGACATGGTTGTTAAAGAAGTTCTCCATGAAACTTCTTGGAGAAGCAGCTTTTATACTTGGTATTATGATTTACCGAGATAGATTCAAAAGGCTACTAGGTCTTTTACAAAGTACGTACATAGACAATGTTTTGGCTAGATTTTATCTTGAGCAATCAAGCAGGGGTTATCTCCGAATGTCTCACGGGATTAACCTTTCTAAATCTAAGTATCCGAGAGCACAAGATGAGAGAGTGCTCATGAATGGAATATCCTATACCTCAAGTACTTACACAGGATTAAGGATATGTTTTTAGTATATGGAGAAGGTGATCTCACTTTGAAGGGATACAATGATGCGAGTTTTCAGTCTGACAAGGATGATTATAGGTCCTAGTCAGGTTATGTGTTTATGTAAAATGAAGGGGTAGTAGTTTGGAATAGTTTCAAATAGGTACAACAGTTGATTCAACCACAGAATATAAGTATTTAGCTGCTTCAGAAGCAGCTAAGCAATTTGTATGGCTTAAGGGATTTATTGGTGATCTTAGTGTGGTGTCCAGCATTGTAAATCCAATAGCGATCTATTGTAATAAAATTGGGGCTACTACTCAGGTAAAGGAACCACGGTCTCGTTACAGAAACCAACATATACTCAAAAGTACCTTCTCGTGCATGAGATCATAACTAGAAAGGATATGAGCTTAGAATACGTACCAACGGATCATAATCTAGCCGATGGGCTAAATAAACCATTGAAGTTTAAGCATGACCAGCATATTAACAAGAATGGTTTGAAGCACATGAATAATTAGCTCTAGTGCAAGTGCTAGATTGTTAGACATGATGTATGCCCTAGAGGCAATTAGGGTGATATGTCTTTATTAGCTATAATGTACAAATGGTTTCAAATTATTATTAATAATAATGAAGGCTACTTTGTTACTTATCAGTGCATTCTATTTATTATTGTATCTTGCTGGTATCATATATGTTTTAATATATATATATGCGCATTGATGAAACAAAGTCTATGACTATTTCATAGCATAAAAGTGCACGGACATAGTGAGAGCTATGTGGAGTGAGAACTGCATATATGTGTTACTATGAATAGTCTAAATTATCCCAAGTCATAGTTTCATTGAGACTGGACATCAATGGAAGGGATAGACTAGCATGGGTAGGATTACTCCTTAGATTAGATCCAAGCAACTGATCTCACGAGCTGAATGTGGTACCTTGAGTTAACACATGAATGTATTTGGGTAATACATTGGAGACCACTATAAGATAAACACTCGAAAATAGCTATATCCATGTGTTGGTGTCATGTCTTATTGCAGTAGCAGTACAAGTATCCTTAGACTTGAGATACCGGTTACCTTATGTAGGAGTTGTTATACTTTGGGTCATACTCACTCAAACCTTGATGATTAGGTTGATATGGGTGACTACGGATAAAGCGACGATCACATGTTGGTAAGCTGTGTAGTCAAGATGGGATTCATTGCTCCTTATATAGTAATATAATGCAGATGTACCTTAGGGCCCCTTGTTAAAGTGACACACTCATGAACCTTTGATCATAGTATAAGATTGATGGAATGGGTTTGTATTCAATCTTGATACATAATGGTTGAGTGGCATTATTCGTGAAGAAGTCTAATTCTAGGATATCTACGGCTATTACATGAGCTGACACTAAATTTGAGCTCAATAAACTAGATGGTACTTAACTTGATGGAAAGAGTATATTGTGGTGGTTGCTACTGCAGAACTGGATCAAGTCACAGGCACGTGACATTCCAAATATCAGGGGGTCATATGCCTTTGCTAAAAAGCCCATTTAATCATCTAGAGATATCAAGTTCCGTATCAGTTTGGAACACCGAGCCTACGGGTTCGTGGATGGGAATCCAAGTTTAGGTTAACCTCTAACGGCTCTATACTTTGGGATCCTATGAAGTCACACACTTTGGGTCTTTATCACACTATGTAGAGAACATATAGACTGGGTCGGTACCGAAATTACAAGTTGTGAAATAAATGAGAAGATTATTAAATGGTTTAACTAATTTAATAATTAAAAGGAATTATGAGAAAATTGGGAAAAAGGTTGCATGAAGCGAACGAGTGATTTTTCCCATTACGAGTGGGCCTCAAATGAACACGGCTTGTTTGAAGTGGGGCCCGTGTGGCAATCCGTAAGGCCATGATTACAGCTGATGAGGGAAGCCCGCCTCGTGGAACTCGTGGGACAACCCACGGGTTACCCTACCCACGTGGCTAACCCGCTAAGCATGGGATAGGATTTATCCTATCCCATGTAGAGTTAAAAGGGCAGTCTAACACTCCCCTAGTTTTCTCTATATATAGGCTTCAAGCCTCTCATTATCAGACACCAGAAAAAGCTTAGAGCTTATTTTTCTCTCTAATTTCTACTCTCATCTTCTTTTATTATGTGAGATCCTCCATGAGTTTCTCTAAATAAATTGAAAAGTTCTTGTTGGACCCAAAAGGGTGTAAAATAGGTTAGAGGGGGATGACCAACTCTTTTTCAAGTTTTAATTCAGTTTCAAAAGACAGCTGTGAGTATCTTCTGAAATAACTTCTAAGTAAAGATATTTCACTCAGAGTCCCTTTTTAAGACTTTTCTTAATTCAAGAATGAATGGAAATGAACACAAAATAATATAGAGTAAAGAAATTTGCAAATAATGATTTTATCCTGGTTCAGCCTCTTCCTAATACAGTCATTGGAAGCTCCTGTCCAAGATCTAATCTACTAAGAACTCTTCTTCTAGTGAAGAGTAAACCTTTCACAACTGCCTTAGTTGAAGTACCCTCCAATCAACCTTTTCAAAATGAGCTGTACCAATATAGAAGTTTCGTCCAACTGTATCTAAGGCTCATAGCTTCTTATCTTCTTGAGTGCCTTCCTCAAAAGATTTCTAAGCTCCCTCACACTAACTTACCCTCAACTAGTGTATTACACAATTGTTTTTAGAGAAAAAGGATGATCTTTTGAACTTTGTTTCAGTTAGCTCGATCACAACCAAGTAAGAATGAAGTATTTGCGATTCTTGATTACTAAGAAGATTGCAGTGAGAATATGAGAATTGATTTCACTCAAAAGTTTTCAACTGTTTCGACAACCTACTTCATTGGCGGAAATCATCCTTTTATAGAGGGAGCAAATGTTTCTGTTGAACTTGGATTGATGCACAAATTCTTCCCATTGTCTCATGTCCTTTTCTCCGTTAAAAATCTATTTGAGAGCCTCGTCCAAGTTTAATCTGCAATTCACTTGCCAGGAACCAATTGGAACCCGCTTCTTGTATGGTTGACAGAGTTTTAAGCGGAATTTTTTTATTCCTGATTTCATAACAACTTTTTTCCTTATTCAAGCTGAAGTACAAAAGCGCGCGATGACAATTAATGCGAGATCAGCTATCTTATCTTCTAGTGCAAAAAAGGCTAAGACACCCTTTACCAGTTTTCAGAGGGGCTTCCTTAAAACTCAGAGTCTTGGAATATCTTCAGAGGTTACAATCTTCTGAGGTTCTTTGGTTCTTCAATCTTATGGAGCACGATGGACCTTTTGAATCATCATGTGCTTCTGAGCTCAGAACCTTTAAAACTTTAACTATATTACTCAGAATCTAATAATCTCCCTCATTTTGTTGGTTCTGAGTGATCTTAAGCATAGGATGAATTTTCTCCCTTATTATCTTTGGCTATGTTCTAAGATTCCATCTTCTTTTAGAGCTATTCTTTTTACTTGTGATTATTAAAAGAAGATAGTACAACGCAAAGTTGTACTCATAACAGAAGTAAAAACTTTTCATTGATTTGAATTATATTACATGTTTTTATAGAGATAAGCTATTCTATTACAATACAGGTTTTTCTTTAAGCGCAATAAACTCTTCTTGCTTCTCCTTAGAATTATCTATCTCCATGGCGCTTAAAGTAGAATGTGAATAATCCACCTTTCCTAGACTTCCTTGAAGCTGTACTTATCCTTCTCCCTCCATTCAATGCCAACAAGCTAAGTAACTATCTTGTACTCATCAAGTGTAACCTCTGAACAACATCGTGAAAGGCCATTGCATTTTCTTGAAGAGGAGGGACAATTTGCTGAATCAGCATTGCACCTTGCTTGGGATAGATGCTTTCGAGGATGACTTGTAGGGCTTTCTAATTCCAAATCCATTGAGTGTTAAGCCCATTTACGAGATGGTGAAGGAGGGGAACAACCTCACTATTATGTGAGTAGAAGGAATGGAGAGATATACCACTAATATGAGCTCTTAAGGCATCAATGCTCTTTTGAAGGTCCTATGATGAGCTAGATACCCTTTCAATCACTGTGTCCTTAGCTTCATTAATCACTTTAGTCAGGCCAGCAGCGGTAGAGGTCATTATTTCTTCAATATTATCAATGCCCTCATTCTTCTGAGCGAAGGTTATGTCAGTCACTTTGGTGGTAGTGCTATCAATCACCTTGATAACCTCAGATTTCAGTTCTCTCTTGGAGTCCTCAATAGCCGTGAGAGTTTTTGCTGTAAAATCAGTCATAAAATTCATCATCTCTTCAAGGCCAAAATTGGATCCTTCCTTGCTATCACATGTAGAAGAAATTCTGCTTCCTAAGCTCATTAATCTCCTCCTTCAGCCCCATCGAGTATTTAGTGGAGCACTTCTCAATAGCATTCCCAATAGTGGAGATTACATCCTCTATTTGCCTCTAGGACAACTCCTTCACCCCACTAACCTCATCATGGATCATTTCAAGACCCTTTGCACCTAACTCTAGCTTCTCATTAAGGGTAGTCAACTCATCCCTTAGGTCAACATAATTTGCAAGCCTTGTCTCCATGAGAGGCTGCAGGTGCTTGATAAGCTCAGATCTTATTTCACAAGGAAGGGGAATTTCAGAAGCCACCTCTGTGAGCACGGGATTTTAAACCAGCTTGCGTATTTAGTGATGATGGCTTTTCGGGATTTTTATCCTTGGATCACATAATTTTTGACCGTCCGATAATCTTCAAATGAGAGTCTTCCTCGTCTCTGAATTCAAAAAGACTTTTCTACTAAAATTATTTAATTTTTTCCTTTAATTCAGAAATTAATTAAAAAATATGAAAATACACAAAAAATCTGAAAACATTGCGAAAAACCATATCCAGAGCCAGCATCGCTGATATTTGGCGGCTCGCCAGAGAGTCTAGTGAGCCTCGCCATTGGCGAGGCTCGCCAAACTCTCTGGCGAGCCTCGCCAAATTTATCTGCCTTTTTGGATTTTCGGGGTTTTCTCCTATAAAGAGTCAAACCTTTTTGGATTGAAGGGGGCTCGAAATTCAGAGAAAAATCTTATTTTTAGAGGCAAAAACAACGAAAAAATAACAAAAACAATTTTTTTCAAATTCTCTTGAATTATTTGGATCCAAACGTACATTTAATTATTTTCATATCATTTTTCATCTACTTTTCTTCTAAAAATACTTAGATATTCTCGGGTCCAAAACAAATTTAGAACCCGGGTATAATTATCTTTTGGATAAAATAAACACTTATTTTCCATTGAAACCAAACACAACTAAATCAAAACGTACGAGGAACGCTCCCGGGGATCATACGGATACGCCGAAGTAGATTCACGCTGAAAGGGTAACCCTTTGAGTTCCTAGATTGTGGATTCCGTGCTCTCATCTGCCTCATCTTTTTCTGACTTTATTTATGGACCTAGGAATAATTTCTTTTATTATTATTGTAAATGTTGTAATTTTCTTCTTCATTTTTTATTTCTTTTTAATTTTCATGTTAGAATACCCCCACGAAGGGAATAAAAAGTATTCCCGGATAACAGGCCTCGCACTTTGCCATGTGGTCATTTTCACTAATAAAATTGATCTAACATACGTGTAAATAAAAATGAACCATTTTTATTTGAAATAAGAACTTTAAACCATTGATGTTTTAATTAGTCCACACAGGCCGCACTAAAATCAAATCGAACATATGTGCCATATCTTGTACTAACCTTTGTGAATGTAAGTTAGATGTATGCCTAGGATTTTATTTTCATTCGGGTATTGTATATATTTTTATGGGAATTGTAATTAATAGGTTAGGTGGGCGGTTGCATTCCCCGATTTTTGTAATTTATTAATTTACTTTTTTGAATTTATTTAATGCTTTATGGATGGATTTACTGCTTTTGTATACGTGAATCATGCACATAAACTCCAAAAATGACATAAGTTTTAATATGCGTAATTAAGAAATACGGTTTTCTACAGATGTAATATAATGTGATCACATAAGAAATAATCAACTTATCCTGGACCCAAATCTCTGTGTCTTAATGGGCCGTCCCTTGGAAATTAAGCCTCAAAAGACTCTAATTCCTGGAAAGAGCTAATCTAGGTGGTGACTCCACACTAGGAGATGGCGGATTCAGGTTTGACTAGTCTAAAATGTTTTCTCTCTCTCTTTCAACCTCTCCCAGGTCCCTGACCTGGTACTTTAAACACCCCGGTGGACCATGCCTATGAATCGCGCGCTCTTAGCCCATCGCTTCGTGTCATCCGCTCACAACCTCCATGATTATTTGAGCTTGTTCCATTAGAAGGGAAACACTTTGAGCAAGTTGGTGGTTTAAGGGAACTGATTTGATGTTCACTACTGAGTTGTTGAGGTGAAGGGCCTTTGGGAGGAGATCATCAACAGTTTTCCCCATGTGATGGAGAGGGTTGAGAGGCATTTAGTAGATAGGTGCTTCCCCTCAACAAGATCTCCAATCATCCATCCTCTGTTACCGAGGGACTCATCTCCATCAATCCTTTACTCCGAAGGTCTAGGGATTAAGGTAAGGACTGATGAGGGATCCACCAGATGCCTTGGAACATAGGGGTATGCTGCTACTGTTGGAGAGTTGGTTGCTACTAGTAGGGAGAGGGATTGAATGTAACTCTAGCACCTTCATTATCCTCCTCATCACTACCATCCTCCAACAAGATAACCTCAGGCTACTTCTCCTCCTTTTTTTCTTCATTACCCCTCCTTATATCCTTTGGCTTCAGATGATGTTCAGCAAAAACTGATCGAACCATGGTCATAAATTCTGCAGTAGTATCTGATTCCGATGATTGAACACCCCATTTAACCACTACAATCCTCTGCTCTTCTTCCTTCTAAAGAGCTGATAGGAATAGATCTTCCTTTATCAACTTCACTTTTAGCAGAGATTGCCCATCAAACTCTTCCTTCTTCTCAGACTCATCCTTTTCTTCAACCTTATCCTCCATATTCTGAACCACCTCTTGAGCTATTGATGAAGAAACTTCAACAGGGTCTTTAGTGTTTGGAGATGAAGATCCCTTTGGGGTTGTTGGACAATATATTGGTGTCTCAAGAGGGGCAAAATATAGATGAGATGGATCTAAGATAGCTACCTGCTGATCTAAAGAAAGAGACATGGGCTTGGCTTCTGACTTCTTCCCCAGCAGGAAATTGGTCAGATTAGCCACCTTAGGAGGAGCAGGACTTGGTGCTACTGGAAAAGCTCCTAGAGGCAATTCAAAATCTACAGAGGTTCCTTCCAAGACCTTTTCATCTGCATCATCTGAGTCATCCTCCTCTATCTTAGAGGTGCTTTTCTCCTTCATCTTTGTAGTGAATTTCTTAGTAGCAGTTACCCTTCTTCCTTCAGATAATGATCTTATCTCTACCTCAACTGCAGCAATCCTTATATCTCCAGTAACCCCTTTCTTTGGTGCAGATGTAGAGAAGACCTCAATTAGGCTCTAGTTCATAGCTTGTATCATATCAACCTTCTCGGGATCATCTTCTGAGACTACAGCCTTACCATAGGTTCTGGGCTTCTTCTTCTTCCTTTTTTCTTCTACCTTCTCCTCCTTCTCTTCTTTTTCTTCTACCTTTTCCTCTTTCTCCTCCACCTTTTCTTCCTTCTCTTCAACCTTTTCTTCTTCCTCATCACTAGGTATGGCCATGTTTGGATCAAATTCTCCTCTTCATCAGAATGCTGATTGGCCTCCTATCCTCTTCATCTTCTTCTAAGCTATTTTTCCCCATAAGCCTTGGCACATACTTATATTTGTTCATTGAGTAGGTAATTCCTTTTGCCTTTCCTTCAGTGACTTCATATGAAGTCTTAGGAATTACCACCTCTTCAGCAACAAGTGCCTTACTTCTGCTTACTCTGCTTCTTTTAGCCTTAGGGAGTTCCTCTTGTTTTAGCACATGCTCCCTCTTCCTTTTAGGGGAGACTTCTTTAACTCCTTTTATCGATTCTCCCTTCCTGGCCATTCTCAACTCCTTCTCCCTTTACTTCTTAGCCAGATCCTTCTTCAATGCCTCCTCCCTATCCCATTTCATTCCATAGTCTACCTTCTTGTCAATGGTCTCCTTTACTATCTCACTACCCAGAGAGCCTTCCTGATCTAAGCAATTGATTTCATAGGATGCAACTATCCTACTGATAAGACCACAAAGTGTGAACTTGTGGTGAAGCATATGCTACATAAAGATTGTAGGGCAGATGACCTTCCTCTTCTCCACTAAATGAACCAGGATGCAGTGCTCGTAGCTTGATACTGCATTTGTGGAATTCATCTTCTGAAGTAGAAGATGTGATATTACAAACTGCCAGTATCTACTCTCCTAGTGCATATGGATGCTTATCTTCTCACCAAACCACCCTTTTGACATATACATCTTCTTATAACAGTTTGTTGACCATTCGAATCCTCTCCTCAGAGCCAACCCTTCATCCTTCATATTTAATAGCTTTGCAAAGAAAGTTGGAGTAATGGTGATTTCTTTCTCTTTGACTATTATTTTGAGCTCTTCATCACTCACTATACAGATCTCTTTAAGTTTTTATAAAATTCAAGAACAATTGAGGAAAAAGTGAGCTCCTTTAGTGTGATCCAAGTCCCAAGTTGATGGAACTCAATAATCTCTTTAAGGAGATACCTACAAGAAGGCATTATCTCCTAAAAATCTTTGCGGGATGATGTTGGTGGGATTTGACCTGTATAGAACAAGAATAAAGGTCTCTTGAGGGATTTGGATAATGACCTGTTCTTTAGATGTTTTTGAAGGTTTCGGTCTTTTTGGTGCCATATTAGATTTCAGGTAAAAAGATTCGAGAAGATTAGGGTTTGAGAACAAAATTTCAGAGAAGCTTTAGGAATTTTTGGTTAAGTGTTTTGAACATGAACAATTGTGGGATATTTATAGGAGGAATTTCAAAGGGATAGAAAGGTAAAAAAACCATAATTAAATGTTGGCAGTTAGAAAATTTACCGTTAAAAAGGCTCCTCTAAACTTAGTAGGTTTTAACTGATGGTAGAATGTGAATAGTTTTAACCTCAAGATCCGGCTTGGGGAGCGGGCTTTTGAATTTTTAAAAGGTACAATTCTTGGGTTACTTCTTGTGAGGTACTCTTATGATTTCATTTCTCCAGATGGCACAAGCTACCTCTGACTATAAATCTAATTCTGAGTGACTGTGATCTCTTCTGAGTAACATTCATACTGGATTACTCATTTCGATTTCCCTTCTGAGAAAAATGAATTGATCTTTACTTAGAGGTTTAACAAAGATATCCGCACTCTGATCTTCAGTAGATATGTACACCAACTAAACGTCATTCTTAAGAACATGCTCCCTTATAAAGTGATGTCCGATGTTGACGTGCTTCATTCTACTATGTTGAATAGGTTTTCTATATAGATCAATTGTACTTTTGTTGTCATAGAGAATATCAATCCATTCAGATTTAATGTCGTAGTCTTCTAATTGTTACTTGATCCATAATACTTGGGGAACGCAGCTACCAGCAGCCATGTACAATGCTTCTATGGTAGATAGAGCTACTAAAGTTTGTTTCTTGCTATACCAGGACATAATGCAATTTCCCAGAAAATGACATCCTCTAGTAGTGCTCCTTCTCTCCAATTGATCTCTTCCATAGTCAGCATCAGTAAATCCTTTGAGAGAGAAATCCCCATAATTTAGATACCATAGTCTAGCTTCTATGGTTCATAGAAGATATCTCAGAATCCTCTTCACAGCAATCAAATGTGACTCCCTTGGGTCACTTTGATACCTTGTGCAGTAGCATACAACATAATGAATTTCAGGTCTTCTACTTGTGAGATACATAAGGGATCTAATCATTCCTCTATATAGCTTCTAATTAGTCTTCTTCCCTTTTGAGTCTTTACTTATAATAGTGATAGACGCCATTGAATTTGACATTTCTTTTCCATCTTCCATACCAAACTTCTTCAGAATCTCCTTGGTGTATTTGGATTGGTTGATGAATATACCATTTGAACTTTGTTTTATTAGAAGGCTAAGAAAGAATGTTAATTCCCCCATCATGGACATCTCAAATTCACTTTTCATTTGAGAGCTGAAATCCTTGCACATCTTTTAGTCAGTAGCTCCGAATATAATGTCATCAACATAAAGCAGGATAAAAAGTATGTCCTTGTTTCTTCTTCTGATGAATAATGTTGTGTCTATCTTGCCTTTGATTTATCCTTTTGAGATGAGGAAATTTGTTAATCTCTCATACCAAGCTCTGGGAGCTTGCTTCAGACCATATAAGGCCATCTTCAACTTAAAGACATGACAGGGATGCTTTGAATCTTCAAATCAAGGTGGTTGCTTGACATATACTTCTTTAGAAATGAGTCCATTTGGAAAGGCACTTTTAACATCCATCTGATATAAATTGAATCCCATGTGAGAGGAGAATGCACAGAGAATCCTTATGGCTTCAAGTTGAGCTACTAGAGCAAATGTTTCATCATAATCAATTCCTTCTTGTTGATTATATCCTTGAGCAACAATTCTTGCCTTATTCCTTACAACAATTCCTTCTTCATCAATTTTGTTTTTAAAAACCCACTTGGTACTGATGATTGATTTGTTCTTTGGAATTTGAACAAAATCCCAGACATCATTTCTGGTGAATTGATCAAGTTCTTCTTGCATGGCCATCATCCAAATTTCATCATGTTCTGCATCAACACATGAAGATTCATGTTATTATGGCCCAATCTTCTATGCCATAGCCATGACTCTTCTTCTTTAGACATTACTTGTCATTTAAGTTGATTATGAATACATTATTAACTATGGGAGCATAAATGAGAGTTTGATTTAACTAACAGTCAATGATGGAGCATCCTTCTCAGTCAAAGATGACTTTCCTTCCTTGGTCACATAGTTGTGCAACACTCAGAAGGTTGAACTTCAGTCCATCAACAAGAGAGACTTCTTCAATCTTGATTTCAGATCCAATGGATCCTTTACCAATGATCTTTCCCTTCTTGCTATCTCCAAAGCTTACATTTCCATATCTCTTACGTTCTAATGAATTGAATGATTTCTCATCTCTTGTCATATGTCTTATGCATCCACTATCTACATACTAGATTTGTTAACCTTTTGTAGACCTAAGACTTACCTGCAAAAGTAGATGGTTAGAATCTTTGAACCCAGTTTCCCTTGGGTTCGAGTGCATCATAAATTAAACTAGGCTAGTCATCAGAATCATAAAATGCATTTTTAAATCTACACATAGCAGTTATGTGGTTTTTCTATCAACAAAAATTACTGAAGGTCTTTGCTGCCTCTCTTGCCATTTCTATTTGTAAGGTTCTTAGAGATGGATAGAGATCAAATGGTTCTTGGATTGGTTGCCTTTGGGGTATTATTCTTCTTCTAGCATGAGGATTTCTTTGAGCAATCTTTTGATAGCCTCCTTTTTTATGATTGCTCTCACCATACTTATATCCATACTCCTTATAACTCCTTTTCCTAGAGATAGAGGCTTGACCATGATACATCCCTTGCAGAGGATTTTGCTACTGAGGAACACTTATCTTCTAAGGGTGCTTCTTCTCCTGAGGATGATCTTTCTTCTAAGGATGCTACTTCTTTTGAGAATCCACTTTGCCAGGTAAGGTTATCTTTCTTGATAGATAACACTTAACCATCATTACCCTTTTGCTGAGGTCCGTTGCATTAACTCCTACAAAAAGTAATTCCTTCATGAGCTTCTCAACCTCAGCCTCAAGCTTTCCTTGCTTTTTATAGATTGCTTTGGCAGTGTTATCTCTTGCTCTATCATGGATACAGAAGTCTTTGAAATCTTCTTCCAGAAGCTTCATGTGTTTCTTTCTCTTCTTAACCTACTTATAAATATGCACAAGTACTTGCATAATTTCATCATTAATATTGAGCTTAGAGTTTACCTCATCATTTTCCTAAGATTTTCCTTTTGAGGAGTGATTTGAGGATGAAACTCTTTCTGTGCTGTTGTGCCATGATTCACCTTTGGAGGTATGTCGTCTACCACCATGAAGCATAATTATGCAACTTCTTCATTCGTTGAGGATTCTTCGGTCATTTTCACTATCGCTCCATGTTGCCACCATAACCTTCTTCCCTTTATCCTTTCTGAGCTTCATACAGCTAGACTTCATGTGTCCTTCCTGGTGACATTCAAAACAAGTTATGGGTTTTTTATTCTCACCTTTGAGCTTTTCTTCAGATCTTTTGAATTGGCTCTTGAGAAGTCTCTGTTCTAGAAATCTAACTTTTGAGGAAAGCTTCCTTTCTTTTGAAATTTTTGAGGAGTCCTTGAGTTCTTCTTCATGAACTTCCTGAACTTTCTGGCCAGCATTACCACTTCCTCATCATCCTCTGAGGATCTATCATCAACAGCTTCTGCTCTCAAGATTATTATCTTCTTTACTTCAATCTTTGCTTTCTCTTTCTTATGAAAGCTGCATAGAAATCTCATGAGTGGTTAGAGAACCAATAAGCTCATCATACCTGTAGGTGGTTAAATCTTGAGCTTCTTCTATAGCAGTCTTTTTAGCCTACCATCTCTCAATCAGGCTTCTGAGGATTTTCTTCACTTGTTCTTCTTCTGAGAACTGTTTTCCCAGTCTCTTTAGTTCATTGATGATATTTGTGAATCTAGCATTCATGCTGGAGATAGATTCATTCTCTTCCATTGTAAACGGATCATAGGGATGGAGGTTCTGGTTAATCTTTGATTCCTTGACCTTATCAGTTCCTTCATAAGTCACTTCCAATCTCTTCCAGATTTCCTTGGTACTCTTGCATCCTGAAATTTTATTATATTCTGTAGCATCTAAAGCACAATGGAAAAAATAAATTGCTACTGCATTACTTTGTAGTTTCTTCATATCAAAGTCATTATATTCACTTTCATGTTTGGGAGAGACAACCCCATCTACAGTTGATGTAGGAATGTATGGCCCATTGGCTATAGCAAGCCAAGAATACATGTCCTGAGACTGTATGAAATTTTTCATTATGATTTTTCAGAATGTGTAATTCTGTCCAAACAACAATGGGGGTCTGGACATAGATAGCCCCTCTAGGAGAATTTGTGTGGTACTAGGAAGATGCTTTAAGCTATTTTCACCCATGATGATCGTTTACTCTAGATTTGTTAAATCTGTTTTACTTTGAGTTAAGCTCTAATACTTAGACTCAGTAGGGTGTAAAATAGGTCAGAGGTCAGAGACATCAGGCCAAGTGCATACCATAGCATACATGATGGGTCCCATCATTGAGGTACGGGGTATTCCATTCATACGTTGTCTCTCCTCTTGTGTTCTTAGACAATCAAATTTAGAATGGTTAATTCCCTGAGACATTCGGAGATAACCCTTTCTTAATTGCTCAAGGTTGAATCTAGCTAAAACCTTGTCTATGTATGTACTTTGTGAAAGACCTAGCATCCTTCTAGATTTATCTTGGTAGATCTTTATACCAAGTATAAATGATGCTTCTCTAAGGTCTTTCATGGAGAACTTCTTTAACAACAATGACTTAACTATCTAAAGAAAATGAACATCGTTTCCTATTAGCAAAATGTCATCGACATATAATACAAGGAAAATGATCGCACTCCCATTAACTAGCCATCTTACATACATAGGGCTCATTAGCGTTTGACACAAAACCAATTTCTCGGATTGCATTGTAAAAACATATATTCTAACTCCTTGATGCTTTCTTAAGTCCATAAATGGACTTTTGCAACTTGCATACCTTTTAGCCATCCTTCTATGTAAAACCCCTCAGGTTTTGCCATACACACATCCCAATCCAGAATGCTGTTAAGGAATGTTAGTTTCACATCCATCTGTCAAATCTCATAATTGTAATGAGCGGCGATGGCAAGGAGTATCCTGATAGACTTTAGCATGGCTATCGGCGAAAAGGTTTCATCATAGTCAAGGCCTTCTTTTTTATTGTAACTTTTTGCAACAAGCCTTACTTTATAACTAATTACGATACCGTTCATGTCAATTTTCTTCTTGAAACCCACTTACATCCTATGGACTCAATCGTATTTGGAGTATCTATAAAGTTCTGAACTTGATTTTCATACATGGAGTCCATCTCTGACCTCATGGCTACAAACCATTTGTTAGACACTGAGTCTTCCATTGCCTCCTTGTAAGTCTTACGCTCATCATCTTCCATAAAGAAGAGATGTTTATCATCAATGATGAGAAACCCATATCGCTTGGGAGCAATTTGAGCCTGACCTTACCTACGTAATGTCGATGTTATAATAGGTTGTTCTACGATTACACTTTCTTGTGTAATAAAAGTAGGAATAATCAGTTGATTGTCTATTTGATCTTCTTGAGTGCCTAGCTCAAGATGGCTCCCACTAGCTATTACACTTTCCGAGGAATTGAGCATTTTTAGAAATAAGGGCTTTTTGTTTCTTGGGATCATAAAAGGTATACCCCATAGTCTTTTTAGAGTAACCTACAAAAAGACACCTATTAGATTTAGCACCAACTTATCTGAACTTGTTATCTTTACGTAAGCAGGACATCCCCAAACTTTCAGGTGAGAAAGAGTTCTTACCATACCACAATTCATATGGTGTTTGATCAACTAATTTCGTGGGTACTATGTTTAGAATATAAACTGCACTCTCAAGTGTATAACCCCAAAGGATTTATTGAGTTCTTCTAGGCTCATCATTGACCGAACCATATAGAGTAGGGTTCTATTTCACCTTTTAGACACCCCATTGAGTTGAGATGTATAAGGAGGTGTCCATTGGGATAAAATACCCTTATCCCTTAAATAATTATGAATTTCTTAGCTTAAGTATTCACCACCTCGATCAGATAAAAGGGTCTTGATACTTTTCGCAAGCTGTTTCTCTACTTCAGTTTTGAACTCTTTAAATTTCTCAAAACTCTAATACTTGTACCTCAAAAGGTACTAATAACTATATCACCAATAATAATCAATAAAGGTTATGAAATAGACGAAACCCTCGTGTGACTTAACACTCATTGGACCACATACATCGGAATGTATTTTTTACAAGGTACTAGTGGCACGCTGACCCTTTCCATTGAAAGGTTTCTTAGTCATCTTCCCTTTTAAACAAGATTTGCACACCCCATAGGATTCCCATTCCACTGGGCCCAAGTAACAACGTTTGTGTAACTTAGTTAAGCAAGTCTCATTTATATGGCCTAGACGATAATGTCATAAGTATGAGGGTTTCTCATTATCGAAACTCAATTTCTTAAGAATGTTCATATTTAGAATTTCAGTTTTAGTATCTAGAACATAAATGCCATCAACAAATATTCCACAAGCATAAAGAACATTATTGCGTTGAATTTGACAATTATTATTAGCAAATAAAATCTCAAATCCCTTTGTTACCAAATGCACAATAGAAATAATATTCTTAGTGACAGTATAAATATAATAGAAATTGTTCAAAACTAAAACTAGGCCACTAGGCAAACAAAGGCTATTTGCCCTACAACCGTTGCAGCAACCCGTGCTCCATTTCCAACTCTTAAGTCCATTTCCCTCTTTACAAGCCTTCTACTGTTGCGCAACCCTTGCAAAGAAGTGCAGATATGAGTACCACAACCAGTATTCAATACCTAAGTAGAGTCATAAGGAACTATAGAGAAACACTCCATCATGAACATACCTAATATAGATGCCTCACTTGGCTTCCTCTTCACTTGTTCAAAAATCTAAACTTTGAAATCTTTCTTCCAATGGCCGGCCTTGCCACATCAGAAATAGACATTTGCAATTTCTTTCTTACTTTTCTTCTTCTTACCGATTTTCTTCTTGGTACCCAGACCCTTTCAAAAATGGTACCCACCCTTAGAATATTTGGTTTTCTCGACCAGAAGTAAAGCCTTTGGATCCTTTCGAATCTTAGGCTCTACCATTTTCAGCATGTTTACCAACTTGGGCAGTGTGGCATCGATCTTGTTCATATAATAATTAGTCACAAATTTTGAATAAATATCAATTTATGAGGCAAGAATCAAATCCACGCATATTTCGTGATCCATCACAAAACCCAACCTAGTCAGCTTCTCTATATAATCCAATAGTTTATGAGCATGCTGTGCTACTAAAGTGCCAGCCTATATCTTCATTCCGAATAAGAGTTTTGATATATCAAATCTCTCAGACCTGGCCCTCTGAGAAGAGCTCATGAAGATGGAATATCATGGTATCTAAGTCCATGCTCTCATGTTGTTTCTGATGTTCAAAGTTCATGGTTACCATCATTATGCATGTTACCGTTTCATGATCCTTTTTGTGCTTCTCCCCTGCCTCATGTTTGTTGTCATTATTTTCATCATTAGCTTCACTAGGGAGGGGCTCATAAAAAATGTATGCTATCCATTCGGATTTGAGGACTATCCTCGCCGCTCTAAACCAATGGTTAAAGTTTGAACCATCTAGTTTGTTGTTAAGAATTAAGCTAAGGTTTATGTTTAGATTTATTATTGAACCTAGATATAAGATATAAATTGTTTAGACATTAGTATATGTACATGCATTTAATATATGGTCTTTAATTAAATACATAATTCTTACTATTTTCTTGACATTTACATAGCCCATTTTATTTAAATTCAGGAAATGTGGTCCAACCAATTTTCCTTAGCAGGTAGCATCCATAGCCACTCATTATGACCCCCACTATAGCTGGTCAAGCCATAACAAGATAACCATGGTTGGAACCCATCCATTTACATCCCATGCAATTGCTAATCCATTTGAGTTCTCTTTCTCGAGAAGTGCGTACCCAATTGTATGACTCCTCAAATGTGTCTCCAATCTGGCATTAGCTCTAATGATATGGATAACTAACCCATTTTTGTTCAGACATTAACTCCATCTACTCTCACGACCAAACACATGCTAAGGGAAAGTACATAGTACATGTCCTTACATTCGTTAATAAGGTTCGTATCATGACTTATGACGGGAAGACAATCTACCACCATAATATTGTTTTAGGGACTTTATCGGTGCCGCTGGTCTCACCCTAGTCTAGGTGATATATGATGGATATGACTATGATAATTCAGGACTATTTGGAATTATAAACTCTAAGGGAACATGCTCAAGACTAGTACTCATAATCATTCCATTATGCCAAGACACCACATAGCATGCAAAACAAAACAAGGTCCATGTTTAAGTTCTGGCACCTATGTCTATAAGTTTTAAATTTACAACTTAAACCATGTTTGTAAAACCATATGCAGAATCCAATTCCCATATTAGAAATCTACTAAGTCATAAAAGTCCATTGGGTACACTTGAACCTAATACTGATGGAGATTTCCAGGTAGGAGAGGCCCCCTTAAAGTGAATGAGCAGCCAAGTCCAATTTTTACCAAAATAACCATGGCTACTTCGATTCGTTGTACCATGTATAACTGTTATTTAAATATTTCCTTCTTTAATTGAGTGAAGTATGGACGACCCTAATTTAAAGCATTTACACGTGTGGCAAAACATTGTTCATTTTTATGATAATTACCTATACTAAGTTTGAGCAAAATCTTAATCTCGTTATCACATCATTTTCTATAACAGGAATGGAAACCTAAGTCGTGCATGGCATACTTTAATCAATTTATAGAAAATACCAATTTAAACATATTATAATCAATCTTACATAGCATAAGGCAATATTTGATATAATTAATGGTTAATCAAGGCAGTAATTGAAAATGCAACATTGTAAGGAAGAATATAAAAACTTAAAATTAATCCTAAAGGATCTCCTAAGCATGCCATGATTGATATAATCTAAGTTGAAACATTCCATAGATGCCAATAGGTTTATAAAACTTATAAAAGAAACCCTGGCATCTATGTTTAGAACATTACCAGTTGAAGTGTGCTTCTCTTCTCTTTTGGATGCGGTGTTCCATTAGAGCAATTCGGCAGTACTCCGTTGGCACAAGCCTCCAAACTAGGATAGCCTCTACAATTGATCCACATGGATCTTCACCAACCAAAATCTCAGCTAATATAGAACTCATTGGTAGACAGCAGTTGTTAGACCACTCGAAGACCAACCCAAAAATATAAAATGAGAAGGCTCACTTTAAAATAGAAAGAGCCTTACAAAGAATTCTTTGTCACTTGGAGATACCCGTTGAGGGTCTTGCAAAAATCTTGCGAAGAAAAGATGTCCAACTTATAGAGAAAGGCTGAGCTGAAGTGTTGAATAATGGAGACGGGAGGCCTATTTATAGGGAGAGGGGGATTTGTAGACTCCCACTCAAATACAATTTGGGATGGGAATATTCCCATCAAACAACCGCGTCATCCATGCGTGTCCCTATACCTACGGGTTGACCCGCACGCTGCCTCAACACGGCAGGCCCTAACCAGCTTGCCTTGTGCAGCAAGCTTGGGCTTGCAGGCCTTCCGGCAAGCCCAAACTTACGGACAGGCATGCTGGTAGCCCGCCCAAGCGTTGCCATGGGCAGCGCTTGCGGGCCTACAACCTACTAGCACTTGTGGCCTTACCCTACACACTAGAGGCCCCGAGCATGTCAGCATGCGAGGCAGCCAAGCAGGCCCCACTTCGAACATCCTGTGTGTGTGTTTGGGGCTCGCTTGTAACAGGAATAATTAACTTGTCTGCTCTGTGTAATTTTCCCCAATTTCTCTTTTATTCCCTTTAATTATTAATTTGTTCCAACCAATAAATAATTTTTTCAATGAATTTAACAAACAAATATTCTCAACGTAGACCTAGTCTATAGGTTCTTTACTTAGTCTAATAAAGACCCAAAGTGTGTGACCTCGTAGGATCCCGAAGTATAGAGTCGCTAGAGGTTAACCTAAACTTGGTTTCCCCTATGAGAACCTTTAGGCTCAGTGTTCGAGAACTATATGGAACCCGATAACTTTAGATGATCAAATGGGTTTTCTAGTAAAGGCGTATGATCCCTCAATAATCAGAATGACACGTGGCTATGACTTGATTTGGTTCTATAGTAGTAACAAATACAATACACTTCTTCTGTCAGGTTAAGTAACATCCAATGTATAGCTCATGTAATAGCCGTATCTATCCTGGTATTAGACTTGTTCACGAAGAAACCCACTCGCCATAATGTATCAAGATTGACTAGAAACCTTTTCTATCAATCTTATACTCTGATTAGAGGTTTATGAGTTTGTATCTTCAACAAGGGGCCATACGATACATCTCCCAATATATCACTATATTAGAAGCAAGGGATCCCATCTTGACTACTCGGCTTACCAGCATGTGATCATCACTGAACCGGTAATCATCCTTATTATCCTAATCGCTAGGGTATGAATAAGTATGTTTGGATTGAGTGAAAGTTTATGTTTGGATTCATTGTTCAACCTATATATAAGATATAACTTTTTTAGATAGTAGTATATGTACATGCATTTAATAAAAGGTCTTTAATTAAACACATAATTTCCTACTATTTTATCAACATTTAAATAGCCCCTTCTATTCAAATTCGAGAAATCTAGTTGAACCAATTTTCCAAAGTAGGTGGCATCCATAGTTATTCATCATGACCCCCACTATTGCAGGTCAAGTAATAATAATATAGCCATGGTTAGAACCCATCCATTCGCATCTCTTGCAATTTCTAATCTATTTGAGTTCTCTTTCTCGAGAAGTGCGTACCCAATTGTATTACTACTCAAATGTGTCTCAAATTCTCCATTAGCTCTAATAATAAAGACAACTAACCCTCTTTTGTTAAGGCACTAACCCCATCATGTCTCATGGCCAACCACATGTTAAGGGAAGGCATGTTGTACATGTGGTATCCATTAATAAGGTTCGTATCCCGACTTATGATGAGAAGACATTTTTCTACCTTAATATAATTGTAGGGATTTCATTGGTGCCTCTGGTCTCACCCTAGTCTAGGTCTTGTACGATGGATATGATTATGAAATAATAATTCCGGGCTATTATAAATTATTAACTCTAAGGGAACATGCTCTGACTGGTATGTCATAATTATTCCATTATGCCAAGATTCCACATAGCACCCAAAACAAACAAGGTCCAAGCTTAAGTTTTTACATCTATGTCCACATGTTTTAATTTTAACAAATTCAACCACGTTTGTAAAACCATATGTGGAATAAATTCTCATACTAGAAATCTACTAAGTCATAAACATCCCTTGGGTATATTTGAATCCAATATCGAAGGTAACTTCTAGGTAGGAGAGGGCCCCTTTAAGTGAATGAGCAGCCTTGTCCATTCCTTGCCAAAATTACCACGGGCACTTTGATTCGTTGTGCCATGGATAATCATGATTTAATGATTTCTTTCATTAATTAAGTGAAGTATAAGACAACCCTTAATTTAAGCATTTACCCATGTGGTAAAACATTGCTAATTTTATATGATAATCACCTAGACTAAGTTTGACCAAAACCTTAATCTAGTTATCACGTCATTTTCTATAACAGAAATTGAAACCTAAGTCATGCATAGCATACTTAATCAATTCATAGAAAATCACATTTTAACATATTAAAATTAATCATGCATAGCACAAGGTAAGCTCTGAAATCACTGTTGGTTAATCAAGGCAGTAATTGAACATACATAGGTTGTAAGGCGGAAATTCAAAAAACTTAAAATTAACTTGACGATCTCCTAAGCATGTCATGATTGATATAGTCCAGGTTAAAATGTTCCATAGATGCTTTTAGGTTTATAAAACGTATAAAAGAAACCTAGCATCTAAATATTAAAACATTACAAGTTAATGCGTGCTTGATCTCTCTTTTGGTAGCGGTGTTCCCTTTCGAGAAATTCCGACAGCACAAGCCTCGAAACTAGGAGAGCCTCTATGATTTTATCCACATGGATCTTCAACGACAAAAACCTCGGAGTGGTAGAACTCATCGATTGATAGAACTTGCTAGACCTCTCATAAATCAACCTGAAAACAAAAATAGAAAGCTCACTTAAACTTACAACCTTCTAAAAGAACTCTTCAATTTGTTTGTAGAAACTCATGGAGGATCTCGCATAACAAAAGAAAAGGAGAAATGAAATCAGAGAGAAAAAAAGCTCAAAGCTTTTTGGTGTGTGTTTTAATGAGGCTCATGGGATGGGATAAACTCATCCCATGTATTGCGGGTCAACTACGTGGATCATGGTGACCGGCTGGTTGACCCGCACACCACATGAGGGAAGCCTTAGCTGGCTTCCCTCATATGCCACAAGTTTGGGCTTGCGACCTACGCTAGCGGGCTTACCCATGCAAGCTCGTGTAAGCGCTGTTATGGGGAGCGCTTACGCATTTGCAGCCCACTAGCGTGCATGGTTAACCCACGCGCTAGCAGCCTATGAGCTTTATAGCTCACGATGTAGCTGCGTGGGCCCCACCTCAAACATCAGATGTTCTATTTGGGGCCCACTTTTTTTGGGAAAATTCCTTGCTCGCTTTGACTATTTTTCCCTATCTTTTCATTATTCCTTTGAATTACTAATACGGTTAAACCAATTAATATTTCCTCTCACTGATTTCACAACTTGTATTTTCGGTATAGACCTATTCCATAGGTTCTTTACATGGTTCGATAAAGACCTAAAGTATGTGACCTCATAGGATCCCAAAGTATAGAGCCGATAGAGGTTAACCTAAACTTGGCTTCCCGTCTGGGGACCTTTAGGCTCAGTGTTCCAAATCATTATGGAACCCGATAGCTCTAGACTATCAAATGGGCTTTCTAGTAAAGGTGTTTGATTCCTTGATACTTGGAACGTCATGTTCTTGTGACTTGATCTGGTTCTGCAATAGTAACCAGTACAATACACTCATTCAATCAGGTTTAGTATCATCCAGTTTATTGAACTCAGATTAATTGTCAACTCATGTAATAGCCTTAGCTATCCTTAAATTATACTTGTTTACGAAGAACACCACTCAACGGTTTTATATCTTGATTAATTAGAATCCTATTCCATCAATCGTATACTCTGATTAGAGGTTTGTGAGTGTGTCACTTCAACAAGGGGCCCTAAAGGTACATCTCCATTATATTACTATATCAGGAGCGATGGATCCCATCTTGACTACACAGCTTACCAACATTGCTACACCCTTAATCACCCGTCATCCTAATCGCCAAGGTGTGAATAAGTATGACCTAGAGAATAGAAACTCCTACATAATGTAACCTGTATCTTAGGTCTATGGATACTTGTACTACTACTGCAATAAGACATGACATCAACACATGGATATAATTATTTTCGAGTGTCTTTCTTATAGCGGTCTCCAATGTATTACCTGAATACATTCATGTGTTAACTCAAGGTACCACCTTCAATTCGTGAGATCGACCGCTTGGAACTTATCCAAGGAGTAAGCCTACACATGCTAGTCTATCAGCTCCATTGGTGTCCAGTCTCAATGAAACTACGATTAGGGATATTTAGACTATTCATACTAACACGTATTTACAGTTCTCACTTCACATAGCTCCCACTATATCCTTGCACTTATACGCTATGAATTAGTCACGAACTTTGTTTCATCAATGCGCAAATACATATTCAAACATATATGATACCAATGAGATATAATAAAAAGAAAGCACTGATAAGTAACAAATATGCTTTTCATTATTATTAATAATTCAAAACTGTTTGTACATTATAGCTAATAAAGACATATCACCCTAATTACCTCTAGGGCATACATCATGTCTAACAATGGCTAAGCTGTTCATTGTTACGCTTGGGAGTCTTGTAAACGAGTGGTACAGTAATATCCCTTTGGACGTAGCATATGATTGGGGGCGTCTATCCTAGGCGATGGTAGATCATTATGGTTTCAACGCCTTGATGGTCATTACGATGCAAAACATGGAGGCCATAGTTTCAAGCCTTACTTTGAACATTGGATGGCCATGCAAGTCAGGTTACAGTCTCGTCTGAGTTTGCAAAAAATGATTGTTAAGCTTTTGGATAGCGCACTGCCATCTTATCATAAAAGACTTGGGTCAGAAACCTTCCACGGTTACCAAGAAGTGTTTGTTCAAGCAGAAAAGATTAAGCATTACGGCGCTATGGAGGAGGCGGTAGAGCAGCCAACAAGAAAGCACTGGTAGAAGAAGAACAAATCTAACCCCGTGCAAGTGAAGGTGAAACAACCTGTAGTACACTTGGTGCAGGAAGAGAAGGTAGTTGTTGTTAGGTTGTCTAAGGAAGAATATCATAGCATATCCCCTTATACAGCCAACATCGTGTTCTTGTTCAAGCAAATGGAGAGCCTGAAAAAGGATATCCCTCCGAAACTCGAAGATAAGAACAACTTCTGCCACTACCACGTGACTGTGGGACACTGGATGAATAACTATAAAGAACTGCTGAAGGCTATCCAGAAGCTAGTGGATGATAATATCATTCATGAACCGACGCTTTAACGAAGTACCAATACAAATCCTCTACCAAATTTTGAGGAAAACATGGGAAAGTTAAACTCAAGGATAGAGTAGGATGAGGTGCTGAAATGCTTTTCTAAAGGCTTGGAGGAGTTTGTGCTGGTATTCGTAGGGGGAATAGATCTAGGTCATGTATTGAGGATACTGTAGGAAGAATCAGGCCACTGATGGTTCGGGAGCAAGATCAGAGTATATAAGGTTGACCTTGCTTGGTTATCGCTTTTTACAGGCTATAAACCTACATCGCTTTGCATAGGGATATATCTGTTAGGAGAAGCACCTACAAGTAAGGAAGACTAGTATGTAATGGCAATCAGGTCAGGTATGGACTCGAATGATGTAATGGAGATTCTTGAGTCGTAGTCAAAAAATTGGGAAGTTAGAGATAGGAAGGAGGAGATCCCAAGGGCCAGTTTCAATGATGCGTCGTGTTCCCATCTGTTCAAATTTTATACCTTGTGTCAGGAACAAGACCTGACATTAAACATGATAGTAACTTTGTTTCCATGTTCGTGAGAAGGAGTGGCGAGTCAGTGGTATGACATGTAGTCGGAGCAAACAAAAAGCACTTGGAACTACATAGCTGCAGAATTCCAGTCAGAATTTGCATTCCTAGAGCCAGCAAAAAAAGGCATGCGAGATATGCTCGCTTGCAAACAAAGGGAAGGTGAGCCGCTCATGAGTTATATCAAGCGGTGGATGTTCATCTCAATGGTAATGTCTACGAGACCAACCGAGGAAGCTGGTGTTTGATTGATAATAAAAGGATCAAGTGACTAGTATCGCTACCACATGTCAAGACTAACAATCCCAGATTTTGATGAATTATCGTATCACGCACACCATCTTGACAAAGAATGTGTAAAAGGGTACCATAATGTCCTTGAAGTAGAGTCGTGGACACCTACTAATTTATTCCTTACCATGCTGTCAAGATTTAATCCGGGAATAAATGCGTTGACTGATGATGGGGAATGCATAGAAGAAGATCCACTAGCAGAAGTATTCTTAGCAGAGCCCCGAAGAGAGGTGGAGGAGTTTGGTTTTAGAAAAACACCAGTAAAGGCACCAATTGACCTTGATTCCTATGTACTCAAATCCAACGGAAAGAGAAAGACATGTGAGAGAACCTCAGTCGAGGGCGAGATAATAGTCTATGGGAAGAAACCCATCAATTTGGACACTTATTAGTTGAAAGGATCTCGGATCTAATCTGACGATGGGTATACTAAATAACCATGGGTGACCCCTACTGAAATGAGAGTAATTGAGGATCGGGTATTGAGAGTTAGCCATAGTGGAAGGTTTTTCGAAGAGAGGAGGCCGTAAAGCTAAACAATTCGATTCCGGATGAGGTTGTTTGGGAGGAACCCGAGCCACCGCTCCCCCCCGAAGGTAAATGAGGATGAGCTAGACATTGATCCTCTAGTTAACAATCTGAAGGGGATTCATGCAAAATTTAGCATTTAGAATTTGCTGGAAATATCACAAAAGCAAAGGACGGGGCTTGTAAAAACACTGATGGAAATGTCTATAATGCCCAAAACTTCGGTAGTTAAAATGTGTGCAGCGATCGGGGAAGGGATTACTCCCCGCCAACTAGCATCCATAAAATTCGATCAGTCAGAGTTTCCATGCGTGCTCGGTGTATATAACAAGGCACTATTTATCAAGGTGTGAATCTTTGATCGATTAATCCAATGCGTGAAGGTTGACGACTGGTTGGCCTTAAACCTATGCCCACTCAAAATCCTACCTCATCTAGGACTGTAAGAGAATACGCTAAGTAAGTCTGACACCATAATTCAAGCATATAATGATTTTAAGAGGGGTGGTCGGAGTCTTTGAAGCAGAGGTCACTGTAGTAGGGGTGAGCTCCAAAGTAAAGTACTTTACTAGATATTCCAGTAACATATTCTCTACTGTTGGGCCGACCCTGGATTCATGCAATAGGGGAAGTACCATCTACCTTGCACTAGAAGATTAAGCTCATTCATAATGGATGATTAGTAACTATCAAGGTAGATGAAGAATCGGTTGTGGCGGCCACAACATTTGAGGAAAGAGAGGCGTGAGGGATAAGGGTAGCAATGACCACGGAATGAAGGAAAAAAGAGCATAGAACTCCAAAGGGGTATTATTTTTTCCCTGGAAGTTTGAAAGCTCAAATGTAGAAACAGGGTTTTATCCCGGGAAGAGGTTTGGGAAAGCACCATCAAGGGGTTATCAGAGCCATTGACCCTGTTCTTGTCAAATTCGGCTATGCTTAGGATTTACCCCAAACTAGAAAATGTATAAACACAAGCGACCCTTATTCTGTAATATGTTAAGATTCTATGAGCCTGAAGGGAGTAAGGCGTATCTAGGATATCCTAAACCAACAATTTTAAATGGGGAAGAGGTCAAAGAGCTTGAAATCTTCAACAATGTGTTCGGCTTCGTCACTATCAAGCTGATTGAGCAAACTGAGGAGCCCTTATTATTTTAAGAAGAGCTGGGAACGAACAGACCTAACCCGAAAAGGAGGAGGCACTTTAGGATGCAATCGTTGAATTTATAAAGGCCATCAGCAAGCTGATGAAGAAGAAATGAGACACTCCAGATAAGGCCATATCAAACACTATGAAACTCCTTATGGAAAAGCTTGTGCAAGCCATTCTTGAAGCATAAGAAACTCCTGACACTCCCATCGCCATAACTGAAGACCCTCCGCATGTGTAGGAAGAAAATAATGATGTAATTTTTAACATTTCAGATGTTTTTGACAATTTTACATATGAGGCCAATGCAATGAAATACAGTGATTTTGCTTACTTGTTTGATGTTCAACATACGCATAATGTCTTTAACATGCATGATACGTCATTGAATGAAATTAACTTGGGTACAAACGAATCACAAAAAATGGTGACAATTTCCAATGATTTGACCCCTAACAAAAAAGAGAGATTATAGAAGACTTAAACTACACGTGGTAGCCTTTGCATGGTCATATGATGACAAGCCTAGGGTAGACAAACAGATCTTAGAGCACTATATCCCAACTGACCTTGGATTCAAACCAGTAAAGCAGAAACTGCAATGCCTGAGACAAGAATGGGTAGAAAAAGTCAAGGCAAAACTAGCCAAGCAAATCAAGGCCAAATACTTGGAAGTAGTCGAATACCCAACATAGCTAGCCAACATCATCCTAGCGGCAAGGAAGGATGGTAAGGTTAGAGTCTGCGTAGATTTTAGGAACCTAAATAAAGCCTCCCTAAAGGATGATTTCCCCCTACCCCACATAGATGTTTTGGTCGACAGCACCGCTACGACAGCCATGTACTCCTTAATGGATGGTTTCTCAGGATACATTCAGATCTTAATGGCCATTACCGATGAAATCAAGACGGCCTTCATCATAGAATGGGGCGTATACTATTACAAAGTGATGCCATTTGGATTGAAAAAAGTTGGAGCAACATATCTATGGACCGTCACAACCCTTCTTCATGACATGATACACAAAGAAGTTGAAGTCTACATGGATGACATGCTTGTCAAGTCACACACTAGAGAAGAACATCTAGTTGTGTTGCACAAATTCCTCACCATAAACGAATAATAGAATCTCTATCTGAACCTTAAGAAGTGTGTATTTGGAGTAACTTCTAGGAAACTACTAGTTTACATAGTCAGCCAAAAAGGAATTGAAATGGACCTTGCTAAAAGTCGTGCCATTAATGAAATGCCTGTGCCAAAAACGAAGAATGAAGTCCATGCATTTCTATGGTCCCTACAGTATGTCAGCAGATTCATTGTAAGACTCACCACAATCTGCGAACCAATATTTAAGCTCTTAAGAAAGGACCAACCAATACTTTTAAACAACCAATGTCAGATTGCTTTTGACAAAATCAAGCAATATTTGATAAATCCACCATTCCTCCATCCACTAGTGCCTGGGAAACCCTTGATCCTATACTTAGCCATTGAGGAGACATCGATAGGGGCAATGCTTGTGCACAAACATGAAGACAAGAGCGAACATGCGATCTACTACCTAAGTAAGAAATTGCTCGAATATGAGTCTCGCAACACTCTGGTGGATAAAATTTGTACAACAGTGGTTTGGCTAACAAGAAAGCTACACCATTACTTCCAATCTTACAGGATTCAGGCCGTTGCAAAAATTGATTCGATGAAGTACCTATGTCAGTCGCCAACCTTAGCTAGAAAATTCTCATAGTGGTTACCACTTTATATGAATTTGACATCTAATACGTATACAAAAAGTAATCAAGGGATGAGCAGTTACCGAATTTCTAGCAAATCAACCACTAGAATCCGATTACGTCGAGGACCTCGAATTCTCGAATGAACAATTAGCACTGGTAGAAGAGGCTGAAACAAAATAGAAGAGGCCGGAAAAAATGGGTAGAGGCCAAATCTTACACCAATATCACCACCAAGAAGAAGGCCAAGTTCATAGAATAGCACAGTTTTGCCCAATATGGTATCCCGCATCACATCTTATCAGATAATGGGGTTTAATTCCAAGGAGCTACTTCAGATCTGGTAGAGAAATATGGGATCGAACATCATCGATCATCACCATACAGACCACAAGCCAATGGGGCAGTAGAAGCAGCCAATAAATCGATCAAGCAAATTTTGAACTAATGGTTGTCACCTATAGAGATTGGGCGGATAAACTGCCATTTATAGTGTGGGGGTATAGAGCCAGTGTCAAAACTCCTACTAATCAAACACCTTTCTTGTTAGTATATAGGATGGAAGCAGTCCTACCATGTTGAATTGGAAGTAAGATCTCACTAAGTAGCCCTAGAAGCAACATTAAAGGAATCAGATTGTGCAAGAGCTAGATTCGAATAGTTAAACATGATAGACGAATATCTTCTAAAACCATTGGACCACTTGTAGATGTATCAACAAAGCATGGCTAGGGCATACAATAACCGGGTCCAATTCAAAAGCCAACCTTTGAAAGCGTGAGACCTAGTTTGAAGCAAATGAGACCATCAAATGTTGATGTTCTGGGAAAGTTTCTCCAAAACTAGGAAGGTCCTTACACCATGAAGAAGATCTTAAGAAAATGAGTCACCAAGATCATGGATATGGATGGGAACGAACTCGTCTACCTGATTAACTAAGACAAGCTCAAGCGCTACAGCGTTGAGGGTAAAAAGAAAGAAATTAGAAAAAGCAGTATATAAAAAAGAGGGAAATGTCAAAAGTTAGTAAGTTAGCTGGCACTTGGCTAGCATGGTAATAATTAGGACCTTTCTTTGTAAAACAAATAAAAGTCCGCCAAGTTGACAACCCGTAAAGGGAGACTTAGGAAAATTAGGGCACTGTGAGGAATAGAAGAACCGCGAGTTAGAAAATCAATTCTAGGCTAGCTGTTGGCAGGATTCAAATCATTGGCAAATTTGTACCCTCTTTAAATTCATTTATGAAATGTTTTAATGTTGGGAGATTTATGTTTATGTCACATGGATGTGTGCATGCAGAATATCACAAGTAAACATGATAAATTTTAATAAAGTCTCATAAGGTCAAAAACAAATCAAACAGTCAGACACTAGTCTAGAAAATGAATGATAAAGTTTATGGTAAACAAATATAGATAGATCTATGGGTACTAATCATTCCAGCGAGCACGTTTCCTCGAAGTACGAGGAAGAGAATCCAAGCCAACCACGTCTTGCTCCCACTCAAGTGACACCTTGAAGTGCTGGTCAGTATCAAGAAGACTCCTAATCTTACCTAGCCATTCATGATAAAACTCATCAGTATCAATAGTCTCTGGGGCTTCGTAATCTAAAGCAACAACAATAGCCCGCGCCCAAAGTATCCGTATAGCATCCGGTGTGTTGGGACCGAAGTCATGGAAACAGGTTAAACATAGAAGCCTAGGGGCTCGCTGCTGACTCCCGTACTGCCTATAGAGGATGGAAGGAGAATAGGAGGTGACATCGAATAAGCCCACTAGTAGTACACCTAAGTCATGCACGTTAGTGGCCACAAATAGAATCTCCAACCAAAGACTATGCTAGCGGATCTCAAAAGCTCGATAAGGGCGCGGAATCTCAATCCAATCCTCTTCACTCAATGAACGGTGGTCCTTTAGGATAAAACCCTTAGGACCATAGTGCAAAGGGAGATATCAGACCTTGACCAAGCGAGGATCAGCTGTCAAACCAAACTTCTCCAAAAACCACACCTGCAACCATTTCATTTAAATAAGAGGATGAAATTCATAAAGAGAAAGGTCGAAAGATTTTCCTCGAATAAAGCAAAGTGGTCACCCAATAAGCCCGGGTTCACTATAGCAGCATCCATATGAACAAAATTCTCTGCTAAATCTAAAACAGTAGGAGAAAGACCCATGGAGAGTTGGTCAATGACATGCAGCAAACGGAATGGGGTAACTACTCCAACTCCATAAACAAACTCCGCTAGGAGAAGTAGGGCCAACAAGGAAAGCCATGCGAGATGAGAATTGGGAGTAGTCTCGCACCAGCTATGGACAACATCGACTTGAAAACCACTGACGTTAGGAGGGTGGACAAAAAGTACTTTTACTGGATTCCAAGTTCCACAATCCTCGCAACATATCCTTGCCCTTGAATTGGAAGGAGGGAAATGCAAAGGAAAACCTCACAGGAAATGCCAGAGTTGGGTTCTTCAAAAAAGGAGGCCCAAGGATGGCATGATACTCCTCGACCAAGGGGCAAATCTAGAGGTTAGCAAAGCAGAAGATGTGGGTGGCTGGATCCCAGAACTTTAAAGCAGCACGTACAAAGGCCGCGTTCACAAGCCCGGAAGCGATGTATTGAAGGTCTCTCACTCTAAACCCATCGAGCTTTCATCGATTGGGCCCCCAAATGGTGCGGAGAAAAGCCTAAGTTGGTCATTATGTGTCGACATCGGCAAGAAAAAACTAAAGGTAATTCCTCAAAACCAATGTTACCTACACGTATCAACAAGAAACATTAGCATACCATATTCATTCATACATACACATAAACATTCACAAACGAACTCCCACTTTCATAAAGACAAAAACACAACAAGTAAGGACCTGACTCACAATAGCCAAAAGTCCTCTTCTCTTTCCATAAAATCCAAGTTTTTGAAATTCTACAAGAAAAGCTATCTAAGAGTTTAGTTCAAAAGGAAAACAAGATTGATAAAAGAAAAGCTCCTAAGCATGCATTGCTTATCGGTCATCTCCACCCACTAGTTCTCTAGGTGCCATGGTAGCCATCTCAAAATCCTCAGGTTTTAGACTTCCGGAAGCACCATCGGTCGGGCCCTGTGCAGGAGGTGCCTAAGGGGTACTCAAGAAGCCAAAGTCCAACTCAAGAGTTAGTAGTGGCTCGGTACTAGACCCGCCGAGCAAGGCAATAAAGTCAAGATCTAGGGAATGGGCAAAACACTCTGTAGCAGCCCGCTCCTCTAGAGCTTGAGCAGACTCGGCATTCCACCGAAACAACTCTTGCTATTAAGTATATGTACTATAGTAACGGGCATCCAAATCCTGGTAGCGAGAACCCAAATCCTGATGGCTGATGTTTAATGTCTGAAAATGACCCTTAAGCTCCTAGTGGCACTGCTCGTAGTCATCCCATCTCACCGATAATGACTGCAATCATTAAGATATACAAAAACCATGATTATATACATCAAACATAACATATCATACTCACATACTAATCAAGCATAAAACAGGTCGACAAAGGAAACGTACTTGTGCGACCCCATCCTGCAGGATCATCATATCCCTCAATGCAAGGGAATGCCGAGCCACCCAATCCATCTCCTCTCGCGCAAATAACAAAACAAACCAAAGAATGTCAAACATTCCAAAAACCACTACAATACATTTAAAGATAAGATGTTTAGATAAAGA
Organism: Euphorbia schlechtendalii; assembly: GCA_949673415.1. NCBI lineage: Eukaryota > Viridiplantae > Streptophyta > Magnoliopsida > Malpighiales > Euphorbiaceae > Euphorbia > Euphorbia schlechtendalii. Next base: position 4,033 of record CATIWQ010128671.1, on the reverse strand, counting down.
CTCACATGTGCGGCATCGGAGGGGTCAAAAGATAATTTATGGAGGCTCCATGTAATATATACCTCTCTCTCCATCCCCAAGTAACCCATCAAGCACAAAGATGAGTCCAAAGGAACCATAGTTCCCCCTCAATGATTGTCAAGGAAGTGGAGCTCATACCCCCAACCGAGGCATTCAAATCAAGGACCTGGACCCTCTTTTGGGTAGCCTCCAGCGATAACAAATAAATAATCAAAAACAAGATCGACAAAAATGAAAGAAATGACATAATTAACATAACTCCCATACCCGGCAATCGATGTTAGTACCACTAGCACCTGTGCTAGAACTGCCTACTCCCTGAATCTCTGGCTACGCATGAGGCCACCTACTCCCTCACACCATGCTCCTCAAAGAATAAATGTCACTACTCCAGGTCAATGATCACCGAGTGCGCCCAAAACAATCCGATAGGAGGCGTAGGTGGAATACACGTCTCAGCCATTAGCTTAGTCCACTAGAAATGGATACGCTCTCCCAAGTAATACTCATGTATCCTGGGACTCTCCAAAATGAAGCGAATCTGGTGGACCTCCTTCCGGACCTCCTTTTATATGTGGTAGCTCGGAAGCTCCCTCAAGGGTTGTGGTCAACCAGAAATATAATTCAAATTAGGATGAGTTTCAGACAAAGTAGGAATGTAGTTCTATTTTCCTGAAACAAGAGTCCTCACCTGATTAAGTTTCAAGTCGCAGGGTACCCGTAATTACCCATGTGGTTTATTATCTCTCCCTCAAATGCCGAACGAATTCGGACAAGGCGAGGGAAGTCATCAAGAGTATCAACGAACCACGGGGAGGGAAGGAAACAATAATAGAAAGCCCAGGCCTACATGATCAATGACAAACCTAAAGTCAGACAATGTAAACCAAAAATAACAAATATTCACTAATAATGAATGAATAAACGGTACCTAAAGAACCATGGGATAAAATTATAGTATCCTTTGATGAGCTCTGGTGATCAAGTAGAGAGCAAAATATGTTTGGGCCAATAACGCCTGGCACTAGTTAAGGCCACTAACACCGTCTAGGTAAGCTAAGGGCTTGATTAACACGTAGTTGACCTTGCTGTTTGAGACCAGGAAGAAGGTCACGCTCAACAAGGTGATATGAAAAGACAAGACATACATCAGAATCTCCGCCGCTGAAACAGACCGTCAGCCGGTCCAATACTCAACAAGTGCGTTCAAGTGCAACACCCTAACTCGCGGGTAAATGCAGAGTAAATTCATAATGCATCCGCAGGTACTTATGGTCTTGAAGAACCTCTCCAAGAAAGCGTCTAATCGAATCACTATCCCAATCTAGGAATGATCGGTAATTGCCACCACGTCGGATGGTGTAATGATAACCTCATCGATAGGAAGATGAAAGGTGTGCGAAATGTTACACCACCTTTGTGCCAACGTAATTGATGTGACATAAGACAATAATGTGAGCCGTAGGGAGCAAGCCAGATCACCAAAGCCCGTGGCCTCGATAGCTTGAGAAAGCTCCGGTCGGGCAGAAGCATGTGGCCACCAGGTCTAGACGGTAGTATACAGGCCCGTATGTTGAAGAACTGGAGACTGTAAATGAAAAAAAGACACCAAAATATCAAGAAAAACATGTTAAAAAATGGCCACGAAAACCCTAGGGCCACCACCAGAAAACTTTGACGAAGAACCTACAGGGACGTCGCTGGAAACTCCGGGGCGGACCTAAAGGGACCTCGCCAAAGTCTCTAGCGAGGACCAAAAGGGGCCTTGCTAAAGTCTCTAGCGAGGACTAAAAGGGGCCTTGCCATAGATTGGCGAGAGCCCCTAGCGGTTTAGGTAGAGTCTAGGGAGCCCCCTATGGGGACCTCGCTTGAATACCAAGCCCTTCGGGGCTCGGCCAACGTTAGATATCCACTAGATTTTTTTTCTGGCAGACTTTTTATTTTATTTCTTGACTAATTTAGAAAAAAATTGTAACTAAAATTTTGTTCTTTTCTAAGCAAAATTCTGAGACATGGATCAGGTCTTTAAGCTAAATTCCGCGAGATGAATTAAGTCTAGAAAGTAAATAAACAAAATATATGATAGTTTTTTTAAAAATACCTCGATCTGAAAAAGATGAACCTGAGCCAGAAAATCAGGATCCAACACCTCTATGGGAGTAGTGGGAGGGCTCGCAGGGTAGCCGCGCAGGCCCCACCTCGAATAATCGATGTTCTTTTCGGGGCCCACTTACAATGGGAAAATTGCCTTGCTCGCTTTGACTATTTTTCCCTATCTTTTCATTATTCCTTTGAATTATTAATTCGTTTAAACAAATTAATATTTCCTCTCACTGATTTCACAACTTGTATTTTCTGTATAAACCCAGTCTAAAGGTTCTTTACATGGTCCGATAAAGAACAAAAATGTGACCTTATAGGATCCCAAAGTGTAGAGTTGCTAGAGGTTAACCTAAACTTGGCTTCCCGTTTGGGAACCTTTAGGCTCAATGTTCTAGACCGTTATGGAACCTAATAGCTGTAGACGATCAAATGGGTAATCTAGCAAATGCATATGATCCCCTGATACTAGGAATTTCACGTGCATGTAACTTGATCTCATTTTGCAGTAATAACCAGTACAATACACTCCTTCCATCAAGTTAAGTATCATTCAATTTATTGTGCTCAGATGAATTGTCAGCTCATGTAATAGCCGTAGTTATCTTGAAATTATACTTTTTCTCGAAGAACACCACTCAATGAGTTTGTAACTTGATTGATTACAATCTTGTTCCATCAATCTTATACTTTGATCAGAGGTTTCTGAGTGTGTCACTTCAACAAGGGGGCCTAAGGTAAATCTCTATTATATTACTATATCAGGAGCGATGGATCTCATCTTGACTACACAGCTTACCAACATGGGATCATTACTATACTCGTAATCAACCATGTCATCCTGATCGCCCGGGTATGAATAAGTATGACCCAAAGTATAGTAACTCCTCCACAAGGTAACAGGTATCTTAAGACTGAGGATAGTCGTACTGCTACTTCAATATGACTTGACACTAACACATGGATATAACTAGTGTATGTCTTATGATAGTCTGCAATATATTACCTGAATACATTAATGTGTTAACTCAAGGTACCACCTTCAGCTCGTGAGATCAGTGCTTGCCACTTTTCTACTGATAAGTTTAATCTAATATGGTTCCAAAATCTCGTGAACTGTTGGCTATCAACTGCACCAAAAAACTTGTTCACAAATAAAATATAGGTGTTGTCAATACCCCTTACCACATAGAAAAATGATTATAATTGCAAGTATACAAATGCGATGTAGTTTTAAAAGATATCGAACCCACAGGGAAGGAACCTGGTCTAAAGATACTAGGGAAGCTTAAAAGTAAATAAAATAAAAATAGTTTAGAGATTTTTATGGTTAGGAAGATTAGAACGAAAAGTTGAGTAAATATAGATGTGATAGATTAGAAACTCTAAATGTATAGATTTTCACTACAGACAAGTATAGCAGAGAAAAAATGCAAGTTTAACGAAGATGTTACGACACACTAAATTATCTAACAGATTCGGTTCTAGATATTCAGATGTTCAATTATTCACCGTATAGCTACACATGAAATAACTTTTCTAAGTCTAGCATAAACGAGTTAAGACAATTATGAAAACCTGGACAACATAAATACTATGCTTAGTACGGGTCGCTCTCACATAGCTACATTTAGCAAGTTACCATTCCAAAAATGTTGGCTCACTAAACAGCGTTATATCACAGATCCAGTGATTATACACGATATTGTTAACCCCGAAACTAGTCTTAAAATTAACGCCAACGCATATAACTTGATAAACATAAAAGACTTAGCACGAAATACGCATTATGACACATAGACATATCTTAAACTTCAAAATAGAAAGTATAAGTAGAAAGTAAAGCAAAGTTGTAAGGTATGCAAGTGAAAGCTAAAGTTGATCAAACCGTATCCACTCTTTAATGGGATTC
>CATIWQ010128658.1:0-11542 GCA_949673415.1 Euphorbia schlechtendalii | reverse complement strand
GTATGTTCGATTTGGTTTTAGCGAGGCCCATGTGGCCTAATTAAAACATCATCGATTTAAATTTGTTACTTTAAATAAAAATGGTTCATTTTTATTTACACGTATGTTGGTCGATTTTATTAGTGAAAATGACCGCATGGCAAAGTGGTGAGGACGATTATCCGGGAACACGTTTTGTTCCCTTCGTGGGGGTGACCTAAAATGACGTTTAGAAACATAAATCTAGGCCAAACATGCACGTTAATAAATCACACATAGATCCAAATAATTACAATTTAGAGGTTTGTTACCCCCAATGATGTATTTTCAGACTTAGAATAATCTCAGCGAGTCATTCCGGGCTCGAACGATTCGAAATGGAGCGAAACAAAGCAAAAATGAATTCTACTAGCATTGATATCGTTAACAGTATCATGTAATATCGTTCAACTATATCACCTGATATCGTTAACGGTATCGATTTTCCAGACCTGCATGAAAACACAAAAAACAGTAGAAAACAGCAAAAACCATAATCCAAAATTCAAATGACCATAACCTTTGCTATACTTAACAGAATTTGATGATCTTTATCATTCCGGAAAGCTCAGGATGTTTAGAATATGTTAATGTAAAGAAAATTGCAAAACAGATTTAATATCATACTGAAAATGGCGAAAGACAGAATGGTTACCAGAAAACGATAATAACCGAAAACAAAACGAAACTTCAAAACGAAAAAAAAATGTAAATGTAAGCACGACTCTAGGAACTCAGAGACTTACCCAGTAGCTGTGAATCCACTTTGTTTGGTTCATGAAAACACCCGGAAAGTCCTCCTCGTTTCTTTGATTCGATTTTGCTAGTTTTCGGTGGAAATGGAGAGTAAAAATCTCCTTTGGTGGGAAGGCTGAAACTTCTGGGATTTGGTTTGTGAAATGAGAAAGGGAAGAACAAGAGTTACTTCCTCCCTTGAGTTCTTAATTTAGAAATGCTCTAAAATCTATGAGTTTTGAGTTTTGGTTTATGTTGTTTTTGTGTGGGATTTTTGGTAGCTTTTCATTTTTATTTGTGGTGGCTTTTTGCTGGGATTTTTAGAGGATTGGGAGCTCTCTTTTCTCTGGAATCAAGCCTCTCCTCTACTAAATTTCATTCTCCTTTTGCTGAATCCTTCTTCCTCTTTTGTGACTGAAACTTAACCCCAATTATGGACTCCCTTCAATCCAAAAGTCGTCCACTTGCACCCACTCTTTTTGTCCTCTTCCCATCATTATTTTCCACCCATTAAATGTCAACATGGGTTAGCAGCATGTTGACAGGGTGTGAGATGGGAAAAGTCCAGAATTATGGGTCAGTATGGGTATTTTTCGTTGAATAATGCAAGATCTGTTTTTTTTTCTGTCTGTAAAGTCAAAATCTTTAACGATAACCATTGATCGAAATCGTTAACGATAACGGTTGATATCGTTAACGATGTCTATATATATTGTTAACAATGTCCATAAATATCGTTAACGATATCGATCAAATAAAAGGGCTTTTCTTAGTTTGGGCTTTTCTAAAGGGAAAGGAGGCCCAAAGAAACAAGGCAGATGATTTTCAAGTGATTTCAGGACCCTGCAAAATGTGAAAAGCTAACAAGGAAAAATTATAGCTTCATCATCGAACTCGCGAGTCGGGAGTAAAAATCCCTTGCTCACAGGTTGAAAGAGAAATGCGAAAATGTTTTAGATCGGTTCGAACCTGAATCCGCCATCTCTTAGTGTGGAGTCGCCACCTGGATTAGCTCTTTCCAAGAATTAGAGTCCTGTGAGGCTTAACGTCCAGGGGATGGCCCACTAAGACACAGAGATTCAGGTATGGGATAAGTTGCTTATTTCTTTAGTGATCACATTATATTACATCTACAGAAAACCATGTTCTCATAATTGTGCACATTCACACTTAGGTCATTTTTAGACTTTATATGCATGATTCACGTATGGAAAAAATAATAAATCATCCACAAAATGGAAAAAAAACCATCCACAAAACATTAAGTAAATGTAGAAAGTAAATGCGGAAACTAAAATTATAAGGCTTTCAAATTTCGGGGGATGCAACCGCCCGCTAACCTATTAAATACATATCCCAAAAAATGAAATTGTGATACTCGAAGGAAAATTAAAATCCTAAACATACATTTAATCCTAATCTACCTGCATCCACAAAGGTTAGCACAGGGGATAGCACATATGTTCGATTTTGAATTTAGCGAGGCCCGTGTAGTAAAAAAAAAATCAATCGTAATATTGTGTTTGTTATTTAAATAAAACAGTCTGTTTTATTAGCACATTGGTTGCTTATTTTAATTAATGAAAATGCTTGCATGGCAAAAGGTGAGGTCTGTTATCCGGGAATATGTTATATTCCCTTCGTGGAGGTGTTCTAACATACATCTCCTTTTAATAAAGAAAAAAGATGAAGAAGAATTACAAAAGTTGAATTAAAATAAAAGTAATTAAAATCCCTGGTTCACAGATGAAATCAGAAGAAGAAATTAAACACTGAAAGCACGGGAATTGCTGTTCTAGGAACTCAGAGGCTTACCCTTACTAAATGGATTCACTTCGAAGATATCCGATCGGTCCTTGAGAAATCCTCCTCGTCCTTTAGTTTAGGTGAAAAGGTTTTAGTAAAAGTCCAAAAATATTTGTTTTAATTCTTGGAAGCAATTCTGAAAGTTATATTTTTGTCTATCAATTTTTCAGGATCTGGATTATCGAAAAAGACCCGAGTATTTATAGGAGAAATCCCAAAAAACCAAAAAAGGTAAGTTTTTCGATGAGGGGTCTCGTCGGAAAAGAAAAGTTTTGCCTGGCCGAAGCCTTTTGACGAGGTTTTTCCTCACCCACCTTTGACGATGCAGGCCCCTAGATCTGGTTTTCCACAATCTTTTACGTGTTTTCTTGTGTATTTTATATATTTTTTTAATTAATTAAATAATTTTATTGAAAACGTCCTTTTGAACTTAGAGACGAGAAGGATTCCCATTCGGATGCATCAGGATACTTGAAAATTGTGTGATTCAAAGATAAAATCCCGAAAAAGCTATCATCATCGAGCGCGCGAGCTGGTACAAAATCCCACACTCACAGCTACCCCTCTTGTGATAATTACTGGTCGTATAACAAGTATTATTATACGAAAAGAGCAGAGGGATAAAGAAAATACCTGACCAATGCGGTTGGTGGTTTCATGATGATAACATAGGCCTTCCTTTCTGGCATTGCGTTTTCATATGGTTGTCCGTTTCTTTCTTCAAAATTCTGTTGTAGTCGGCAACCATTTCATTCTTCTGTTGATAAATGAGGCTGTTTCTTTCTTCAACTGTCGAGATGACCGTTTCCTTCTTCTGTCATGTTTTGAATTTCCTTAATAGGATGTTGACTTGTTTCCTGTAAAAAATTAGAAAAAAGATAATGTTAATACATTTTATAATGAATGTTTTAATCATTTGATTGAGTTTGTGCGGGGTAAAAATTTTTGCCCCTTCAATCAAAAATTAAAACATTTGAGGGATAAATAAGTTAAAGGAGTTTGAGAAATATCGAGGGTATCCCGTGCATCGTTCCATAGTGTTAGGAGGCTCCAATTGTAAAATAATAAAATAAATAGATAGGTGGGGTCCACTTATTTTCTTTATAAATATGGCTCCACCTTCTTTATTCTTTCACTTTTCATAATCTTCGTCTCTCTTTAAACACTTTTGCTCTCTCTTCTCTTTAGCAATCATCTTGTCAAAGGTCGCTAGCAGGGCTCTCCGCTTCACCTTTAACCTCACTCCTCAGCCTATTAGTGATCTTGGAGTATTTTCATTTGATATTGATGCCGCATATGGTTTGGCAACGTTCGACACTATGATGGGGTTTACTATTACTTCCCTAATAGATAATGCTGGATCTTAATTTTCCAACTTAGACTCACCTTTCCCGGATCGAGGTATTTGCTAAAAACATTTTTATTTACCATTTTTTAATGTGATTTTATCCTGTTTAGGAACTAGATTGGAACTGATTCTTGAACCATGTCGTGAAATTTAAACCTAGAAAAAAAAATTAAAAAGAGGCAAATTAAGTTTGCCAGAAATTTTTCCGGAGGAGACAAAAGAACCAGCGAGGGCTTGACCCTCGCCAAACTCTCTAGTGATGGTCCTTTAGGGCCCTCGCCAAACTCGCTGGCGATGGTCTTTTAGGGCCCTCGCCAGACTCTCTAGCGAGGGTCTTTTAAGGCCCTCGCCAGACTCTCTGGTGAGGGTTCTCAAAGGGCCCTCGCCAGACTCTCTAGCGAGGGTCCTCAGAGGCCCTCGCCAAACTCTTTGGCGAGGGCTCTTGCCAGACTCTTTGGCGAGGGTCCTCAGAGGCCCTCGCCAAACTCTCTGGCGAGGGTCCCCTGGGACTCTCGCTAGATTCTCTGGCACGCGGGCCCGAAGGCTCGTCGAATTTTTCCAGCGGCGCCTCTCGGGGCCCCTGTCGCTCACCTACATGATTTTTTTTATTTTTTATTTTATTATTATTTTTTATGTGTAAAAGAGATTGGAAAATAATTAAAACTTGGAGTCCAAACATCTTTTGGATCTGAAAATTTTTTAAGGAAATATTTGTCTAAAAGATAATTAGATTGAGATTCTAAATTGTTTTAAACCCAAGAATATCTGAGGACTTTTTGAAAAAAGATTTGAAAATAAAGTTCGGTACCCAAACGTGTTTTGGGTTTAAAATTTTTTTAAGAGAAATTGAAAGAAAAATTATCTTGGTGTTTTTCTTGCCGTTTTTGCGTTTAATTACAAAATGCGTATTATTTGATTTCATTTACAGTCCCCCACACTTCATCCCATGGGTGGATATTCCATGATCCGGGCATGGTATCGTCATGCCTCTTCTCACCCTGAGCTTATCCAGGCCATCGAGGCCACCGGTTTTTGTCCTTTGGCGCAATCTTTACAGCCTACCTTGTTGCCATATGTGACATTGGTTGCGCTTAGACAGAGGTGGTGTGACATTTCGCACACCTCCCATTTTTCGATCGGGGAGGTTACCATTACTCCTTCTAACATAGTAGCGATCACTGATCTATCATGGACTGGTACTGTGATCCTGTTTGACGCCTTTTTGAAGCTGTTCTTCAAGGCTCCCACCACATGTAACCGTGTTAGAGACTTGCTCGGTGTTGACCCTAGAGGCTGGGCGTTGAGTTATAGCTTGTTATTTTACTACTGGAAGGGTCGACAGACTATTTCTGAGGTTGAGGTTCCTCTGTATATTCGATCATTTTTTACTACCCTATTGACTATCACATTTTCCCGGTCTTGAACAGTGAGATCAACTATGGGTTGATTGAGATGCTAGCGGACTTGGACGGAGTTAGTAGTCTTAACTAGCCATGGGCGATCCTAGCGCAGACTTATTTCGCCCTTAACTTGGCTGTTCAGGGCCGCTTACGGGCTCTGCGTTGCTGCCCCATGGTTCTTCAGGTATTGTTTACTTACCCTTTGAATTATGTATGTCAATTTTGTGATTTATTAATGTTAATTAACCTCTTTATTTTTGTAGGCGTGGGCCTTCTTTTATTAGTTCCTTCCCGCCTGTCAGTTTGCTGACGCTCTAGAGGATGCCCCGTGTATGGCTTGGAATAATTCATCTTTCGAGGGGGATGTTTTGGATTCCGCTAGCTACTATCAGCATCTTTACGGGTTGACTCTTGAGCAGGTGATTGACCTCGTTTCTATGGATATGATCACCTTTTTATCTTTAAATTTATTCTAACTTTGTTGTTCTTTCTTTTCAAGTGGAGCACAACCTGTGGCGGGGTCTTCCAAGCTATCATATGGCAAAGGAGATTCGATGAGACGATGACCGCAATAGCTTCATCCTTGAGGGGCCCAGGACCCGTGAGTGGTACCTAGGTGAGTGTATTCAGTTCTCACGGACTAAGCCAATGTCTGATAGGCGCATTCTGTCCGCGCCTCCCACAGGACTATTTTGGATGCACTTGGTGATTACTGATCCCGAGGAGCAGGAGGTACTCTTCGAGGAGTATGGCGTGAGGCTCTCTGGACATCATGGTGACTACGAGGCCTTATTTGGGAGAGGCTACTCCCGCTTTGCTCGCTGACTTAGCCTGAGGAGGCATGATCCTCTATTCGAGTATGTGGTCAGGGAGTTGATGGTGGTTTTAGTGCGGGTGCCAACGGCGCTAGTGTGGGGTGTCGGGTATGAAATTTGTTAACTGTTTTATCCATGTTGATCTGTTTCCAACTATTTATCTATCTTTGTAGGAATTTGCCCAGAAGAGGGTTCGAGTGCTTGATTTGAATGCTACGGCCAAGGGGGCAAGTACATCTTCCTTGGGAGTTGTTGAAGGAAGATTCGCAGTTCCCCTTGAGTTTGCCTTCTACTTGATGGGTTCTATGGGGATCTCGCAGCAGGTTCCTCTTCCCTTGAGCTACCACATGTTGGACTATGATCCTTCCAACACTATTCACGTAAGTTTTAAATCACAAGCGATCTTTGGGGATGTCTTGCCATTTGTTTACTCACTCCTTTCCTTTTGCAGGTCATACGTGAGGAGATGGATCGGGTAGCCAGACATTCCTTTGCATTGAGAGACTTGATGATTTCACAGGATGGGATTACACGTGTATGTTGCATTTCTCAACCTATCATATGCGATGCATGAAATGTCACGTTTTTTTATATATATGGATGTGATTTTTGTGACATGTTTTATGACTGTAGGATATGGGGACGAGGAGCAAGGAATTTGAGCGACGCTGCCAAGAGCTCGACGGTCACTTTCAATCACTGGATATCAGCCATCAAGGTCTAGATGCTCACTATCATTGCCTTGAGATTAGTCACCAGGAGATGGGAGCCCTTTATCAGGGTTTAGATGCTCAATACCAGAGTTTGGAAGCTAATCACCAGAGTGTTCAGGCTCAGTATCAAGAGTTGTTACAGCAGAATGTCGGAGCAGAGCAGGCTCGAGTAGAAGCTCGAGCATCCACCTTGGGCCTTCACCAACCTCTTACATTTAATCTCGGTTCCCTCCTTGATGACATGGATGTTGGGTAGCTCCTCCCTCCAGAATGGGATGCCAATTTTCTTCATGCTCCTCAGCCTCCTCCTATCTCCGGTTCGATTGATGGTGCTCCTAGGAGACTAGGTGCTGAGGATTTTGAGATATCCACCATGTTCCCCCGAGATTTGGTGGGTGGAGATAATGCGTAGGCAACGCATGCTTAGGAGTTCCCTTTTAGCTTTAGTTTTAGATTCCTTTTTTTCCGAACTGGACTCTTTTTAGATAGCTCTATCTTATAGAATCTCTAAAAAACTTCAAATTTATGAAAGAAAAGAGGATTTTGGCCGTTGCGCGCTAGGTCCTCATATGTGGTGTTTATTTCATGAATACGCTTGGTTGTTTGTGAATGTTTTTCATATATGTATGAATGAATGTTAATTCTAATGTATGCAGTTAATGTGTGTAGGCAACACCGGTAATGAGGGATTTTCTTTAGCTCTCTTCATTTCTGATGTCAACCTACAATGAGCACCTTAGGGTCTTTCTCTGCACAATTCGGGGACCCGATTAGTGAAGGATTGAAAGCTTTGGTCTACGGGTCTTCAATACCTTGCTTCCAGGCCTATGGATACAGCTTTTTATTCGTGCTACTTTGAAGTTTTGGGATCCTGCCACTCATGTTTTTTTTTGCTGACTTCAAGCTTTGCCCCTTTGTTGAGGAGTTTCACGCTATCCTGGGGCTCCCTTTTCCAAAGGAGTCGACTCCAATATCCCTCGCAAGACTATCTTTCACCTTCCCTTCTTTCCAGTTTGGAGGTGAGGATAAACTGAAGGGTTTATGGAACCTGGAGTCCAGTGGGATCTTTCTATCAGCTCCCCCTGATGTTGGTGGATTCTGGGTTGAAGCTTTCCTTGGCTGGTGTGAGACTACCCCTAGCACTCATCTAGCTTGGCCTTCGATGATGACTCTACTTCTTCTGGTGGAGTTTGTTTGTGGGGTTGGAGTGACTGCCCCTTTTAGCTTCTTATCGGTCATCGACCCACTCTCCACAAGCCTTTCTCCTGCAGCTTTAGCCTTGGCTGAGAATCTGGTCCACTTAGACATTGCTTCGGTGAATCTAGATCTAGTAGGAGACCATTTTTCTTTACTAGAGGTAATTCTCTTTCCTTACCTCTTTCTTTCATGATTTTCGTTATTTGTTTGAACAAATGAATTAATATAGGTATGGCTGTTGGAGAAGCTTTGCTTGAATGCTGATCCACTTTTAGGGAAGGCTCGATACCTCCCTTCGCATTATGGTCCTAGAGGCTTTACTAGGAAGGACCATTGTTCGCTGAGTGAAGGTGCTTGGGTCAAGATTCTAGGCTCCAACCGAGCTTTTGAGATTTGTTGGCTCAGCCCTTTGTTAGAGATTCCGTTCGTGGTAACTGACATCCATGATTCTGGTTTTTTACTGATGGGACTGTTTGGCATTATGTCCTATTGCCCTTCTCGTTTGTGTAGGTAGTACGGGCATCAGCAATGGTTCTTAGGTCTCCATGCTCGACCTGTTTCCACGATTTCGGTCCTGAAACACCTCATGCTATACGGAGGCTTTGGGTACGCGCTCGAGTTGTTATATTGGATTACACTACCCCGGAGACCACGGATACTGATGAATTCTACCGTGGATGGCTTGGTGAGATCAAGGTTCTCCCAGATTCTGATCATCACTTTATGGTGTCTCGTGAGTGGGAGAGGGATGAAGATGATTTGGACCCCCTTCCTCATACTTCGAGGAAGCAAGCACGATGGAATGACTGGCACCCTTAGATGCCATTTGTTTTCTGACTTGTGTTCTTGGCTTATTCTTGGATTATGAAATTTTATCAAATTTTATTTACTTGCGATATTCTGTATGCACACTATTCATATAAACATAAACATAAATCTTTGCAAGCATAACATATTTCATTGAATAACTTTAAAAAGGGTAAAAGTTTTCTAATGATTTGAGTCCTGCCACCAGTTAGCCTAGAGCAGGTTTTCTAACTCGCGATCCCTCTATTCCTCACCGTGTCCTAATTTTTGCTTGAGTCGCCCTTCACGGGTTTTCAACTCATCAAACATTTATGGCTTTTATACAAGAATGGTCCTAATTGTTGCCCAGGTAGCCAAGTGCCATCTGGCTGATTGGTTTCTCTCTCTTTTTTAGTGTACCGCTTTTGTAAATTTATTTCTTTTATTTTTACATGTGGTAGCTCTTGAGCTTATCTTGATTGATTAGATTGACGAACTCGTTTCCATCCATGTCCATGATCTTGGTAGCTCCTTTGCTCAAGATTTTCTTAATGACATAAGGACCTTCCTAGTTTGGGCTAAACTTTCCCCTTTGGTCCACATTTGAGGGTCTCATTTGTTTCAGAACCAAGTCTCCTGCTTTTAACGGTTGATTTTTAGCTCTCACTCGACTATTGTATGCCCTAGCCATGCATTATTGGTACATCTGCAAATGATCAAGTGCCTTTAGCCACTGTTCATCAATCATGTTCAACTATTCAAATCTGGCCTTTGCACATTCTGACTCCACTAACCTCGCCACCAGTGCTACTCGAAGCGATTTCACTTCCACTTCCACCGGTAAAACTACTTCCATCCCATACACTAATGAGAAAGGGTTTGATTGGTTGGAGTTTTGACGCTTGTCCTGTATCCCCATACTGTGAATGGCAACTTATCAGCCCAGTCCTAGTAGGTAACGACCATCTTGGTTAAGATTTTCTTAATCCCTTTGTTGGCTACCTCTACTGCCCCATTAGCTTGTGGCCTGTATGGTGATTACTGATGGTGCTTGATCCCATATTTCCTCATTAGGTCTGATGTGGCTTCTTGGAATTGAACCCCATTATCCGATACGATGTGATGTGGGATGCTATATCGGGCCAATATATGCTTTTCTATGAACTTGGCCATCTTCTTAGCGATGATGTTGGTGTAAGGTTCAGCTTCCACCCATTTTGAAAAGTAGTCAACTGCTACTATAATGAATCAATGTCCATTAGTCGGGTTTGGCCGAATCTCGCCAATAACGTCGATGCCCCACGTTGAGAATGGCCAAGGAATAGATAAGCTATGGAGTTCGGATGGGGGTAGATGATTGACGTTACCGTATATCTGGCACTAATGGCACTTTCATACTTCCGATACGCAGTCTGTGACCATTATTGTCCAATAATATCCTTGGCATTGTATTTTCTTAGCTAGTGCTATCCCATTCATGTGTGGACTGTAATCTCTGACATGCATTTATCTCATTACCAGTAGTGCCTCGTGTTCTGTGAGACATCTCAATAGCATTCCTTCTGATGTTTATTTGAACAGGTCACCTTTTACTAGATAGAACTGAGTCACTAACTACTGTAATGAGGTTCTTTTAGAGTCTGTTGCACCTTCTGGGTATTCCCCGGTCTGTAAAAATTTGATGATGTCGAAGGACTGATACCCGATAGCTTGTCGATCTTCCTTTTCCACTAGGCGACAGTAGAAGGGCTCTTTGCCCCTTTGAAGTACAACAATCTTGATTGATTGAGTTCTAGGGCCCTCCCACATTGTTGCTAGTGTAGCGAGTGCATCTGCCATTTTGTTTTCATCCCTGGGCATGTGTTTGAAGATGCATTTGGAAAATTTTTGTGAGATTTTCCATACTACTTCCATGTAAGGACGGAGTGATTCTTCTCTTATTTCCCAGTCACCAGTGACTTGCTTAATAACCAGAGCTGAGTCTCCCACCACCGATACTTCTCTTGCCCGTGCCTTTCAAAGTGCCTCTAACCCAAACAAGCAGGCCTTATATTCTGCCCCGTTGTTTGTTACTGGGAATTCCAATCATTTGGAAAGGGGTATAACTTTGTTTTGTGGTGTTGTCAATACAACACCTAGGCCGTCTCCGTTCCTGTTCATTGCACCATCGAAGAACATTTTCCACTCTACAATGATGTCCTCTATCAATGCTAGTTGGTCATCTGGAAATTCTAGATTTTCAACGTAATCATAGTCCAAGGGTTGGTTTGCCAAAAATTCAGTGACTGCTCATCCCTTAATGACTTTTTTGGTCACATATTCGATGTCGAATATAGATAGTAGCAATAACCATCGAAATAGCTTTCTGCCTAGTGTTGGTGATTGGCATAAGTACTTCATCGGGTCTATCTTTGCGACAGCTTTTACATGATAAGATTGGAAGTAATGATTGATCGCCACTTTTCCACTGATAAGTTTAATCCCTTAATGGTTCCGAAAACTTGTTCGTGAAACTTGGTTATATTCGTCCAATAAGACTTATCCTTAATAATAATGCCAAAAACTTGTTCACGAAAAACGTATGTGTTGTCAATACCCCTTATCACATAGAAAAATGATGATAACTGCAAGTATACAGTTGCGATGTAGTTTTAAAAGATATCGAACCCATAGGGAAGGAATAGCTCTGAAGATCAACAAGGAAAGACAAAGTAAAGGAAAAAT
>CATIWQ010128615.1:0-14804 GCA_949673415.1 Euphorbia schlechtendalii | reverse complement strand
TGTCAACAATTCAAGCCATGCTATAGTGGTAGCTAGTTCTTGAAGTTAATAAATAGTGATTATAAAACTCTTTTGACAAGAATGAATGAAAGTTGGTTAGCTTGTTCCAAACACCTCTGTGTTTCTGATTTCAATCTAAGGGCAGCCCTGTACTGGTACTTGGATTAGGACGTACCTTTGAGGTTCTTATTCGGTGAACAAATCTCAGTATAACAATCGAATTAAATGCTTATTTATTTACTCAGAGATGTAACAAAAGGCTTAGAGAAGTTTATGATGGTGACCATGTAAAAGATATCTCGGAACTTTTAGGCAAACTGGGACTTACTGGAATCTGACTTGGTTGAATTAGCTGTGCTTTATGCCATGTTCCATGTGGTCTTGTATTAATTTGTAAGATTGACAATATATTATTGGACCTCAAAAATGATTTTTTTTTTTTTTGCATTAGGTTATTGGTAACCAGAACTTAGAGGACTTTAAGTTTTCTTGCTATTGGCATTGCCGCAGTGCATTTGAGCAAGATCATATTTTGAAATTTGAACAAAATAATCCTATATGCTAATTGTCTTTAAGCCTGTCCTTTTGAAACTTATTTTGGAGCCTTGTGTGAAAGCATGCTAGCTATGCGATGCGGCCTTAATGATAGGTTTGGTTTGTGGGGTGTCAGGATGAAACAGGTGTATACAAGAACCTTCTGCAGGAAATCGCTCAAAGAGTTGGTGCTCCATTGCCTCAATACACAACGTTCAGATCAGGCCTGGGCCACCAACCTGTTTTTACTGGAATTGTCGAATTGGCTGGTATTGCATTTACTGGTGAACCTGCCAAGAATAAGAAACAAGCTGAGAAAAACGCAGCTATGGCAGCTTGGTCCTCCCTTAAACAACGTGAGCCCTTATTAATTTATATAATCACTAAATAATTGTCACGTATGACTATAAGCAATAAATGTTATTTTTCAGTGCTGATCTGCATAACTGTGTTTTTAATCATTACTTTATGTTTCAAGGGCATCTCAGTTTAAGTTATTCTAAAAGTGTGGCATTTTTGTAATTTTTTTTCTTGGTCAGTGGCAAAAGAAAATGCGAGCTCATCATCCGCACCAGAAAACAATGACGAGCTAGAACAAATCACAATAGCTCGTGCTTTGTTGAGATACCGCCGCAAGGAAAAGATGGCAATCGGTAGCTCCCCTAACTCCCCCATACCATTTCCGAAAAAATTCCCGATGCAAAGCCCTAGACCCATAAGTCCACAACCCAACCCCGTCACCACATCTAAAATCCTCCCCTTAATCTGCCCCAAGAAAAATCCTCGCGCTAGACCAACGTCCCCCGCAATGGTTGACCGGTCCGTGCCACATAGACCCACAGGAAATGACCGAATTGCCCCACCAAGGCAACCACCTCCTTTAGATCTATGGGCTAGCCACCATCATCAGAAGTTCCCGGCAGCGGGGGCCGCTCCTTATATCCCGATGCGACAATTCGGAGCACCCTGCCGTGGCATGGCTCAACCAGTGAGGATAAGAAGTGTGGTTCCTGTTTTTGCCGCTCCTCAATGCCAGCCACCGTCGCTCCCACCTCAGGCCAGGCAAGGACTGCCTAAACAGCCGCCACCTGTCACTATCAGGCAGACTTCCCTGGTGTACGCTGCTCCACCACCGCCAATTCGCAAGGAAAACACGGATGTTAAGAAAGATGCTCCGGCTGTTCAGAAAGATGATCAATTAATTGAGGAGGAAGGGCCAATAAGCATTTTGAAAGACCAACCAGCTGCGATTTCGATGCCTGATAAATCATCTGATGAAGTAGAGGAATGCGCCTGCTTGCCTGAAGAGAAGCAAGAAGAATCTGCTGTGTTACGAAACTAGGAACAGCTGAAAATTTGATCGAGGCGGGGAAGAGACAGGCTGAAAATTTGTTCTAGTGTATTAACTCTCTTCATATTTGTATTAGTGTTTCAGTTTAACGTTTTACAGTTGTTGCAGCAGGAAATATTAGAGGGCCATATATTTTGGATTACAGTTTGGTGTATGCCCATTTTTGGCCATATAGTAGTATTAATCCTGCATCACCCATATTATGACGTTGCTGTTGGTTTTTAAGTTAATTTTTTGCCAAGGCCTGAGCGAGATACTGATTAGTAGGGAGGTGTAATTGCCTTGAAAATGTTGATACATTGATGACGCATGTTATGACTGGGTTTGATGCTGATTTTAGGAATCGTCTTCATGTGTTGCAGCGCCTGGGCATTGGCTAGAGCTGGGCTCTTATTTGTCACATCTTTAATCTCTTTCAAGTTCTCTTCTGTTTGGACTTAGGACTGAAGCACATGTGCTGTAAAAGTTCAATTATGTGAATGCACAAAATTTTGGTAATTTTCTAAAATTAATTTTTGAAACATGTATGTATATATAAAACATATTTTCTTATAAAAATTTAGAATTTACAAATCTTTAATTTTGTAAAACTTAAAAATAAGATTCTAAATCCTTCTTTTACATGAAAAGGAGAATCAGTTTTTTCTTTTACCATTTTTTAAGTTAACTTTGTTCTCTCTCTTATTTTATTTGAATTTTGCAACTTAAAACGTCTATATCTCATAAACCATTAATTTTTTCGAATCGACGTTTTGAAATATTTTGTTCGTCTTAATTTTATCTTTTAAATGACATATACTTTGATTTTTTTGAAAATAAAAATAACGTTTCGCAATCTTATACAGTGTATTATTTTGGTATAATGCCATTTTTACTATCTTTTTATGAAGGCGTTATACATGGTGTAGATTTTTTTTCTCCTTTATATTCATAACAGTACCAATTGCCATAAAACTCATGGCATGAAGATCTTAAACCTGATATGAAACTCTTATACATGGTATAATAGCGGTTATATTGGGAACAAAACTCACTTTCTAGTAAACATAATAATTTATCGTAGTCTTATACATAGTATAATAGTTGTATAATACACGTTTTTACTGTTTTTTCATGAAGACGTTATACATGATATAAGAGTGGTATAATGTAATATATATAGTATTTTTCATGATACATTATACCTCTCTTATACATTATGTAATGCCTTAATGAAAAATTATTATTTTTATTATACAGCTATTAAACTATGTATAAGGTTGCGATAAATTTTTTATTTTTTCGAAAAATTCAAAGTGTATGTCATTTGAAAAATAAAATTGATAAAATTAAGATGAACAAAATATTTCAAAGCGTCGATTCAAAAAAACAAACGGTTAGCGAGATATGGAGGTTTGAAGTTGCGAAATTCAAATTAAATATGAGAGAGAAGTTAATTACAAGTAAAAGGGTAAAAGCAAAAAAAATCTAATAAAATGGTAGTTAATATTAATTCTTTATTGTAGTAAAAGCAATAAAATCTAACTTTTTTTTGGATATATGATTTAATTACCCTGAATAAAGTATTATTTATGGGAATCATGTTGGGCTGGCTTGGAAATGAAGTTCTAAATCAAGGCCTGATTTAATTATTTTGTAACTACGGGCTAAGTTGGGTTGGGAAAGAATAGTATTTATGTCAGCCCAAGCCGGACCTAGTACTCCCAGCCCCGTTCATGACAGTTTTCGTGCCTTGTGCAAAAGAACATTTAAAACAATATATTGGACCTTAAATACTACGTAAATAATTCCATACAGTATATCCATCGCATAACGTTTGCTACTCTCTTAATTGAGGCTAAAATGATCACATTATTCCTTAAAAAAACACTCACTTTTTTGAGGTTTTCTTCAATAAGAGAAAGAAGAATTTGATTAAGAACATTAGAGTTGGTCTTGTTGAACTTGTAGAAAATTTTTCATCAATCATTATTTTGAGAATAAAAATCTGATGGGTTGAATTTTTTGGAAAACAAATTTTTGAATAAAGTCTATTTAAGAGTTGTTATTTGGGATTGAGAAGTAGGGCTTGTGAAGTGAAGAAGATAAGATGAAAATTGAAAAGAAATAATGAACTAAAAAAAAAAAAGAGTTTTGACCAATTAATAATTTTATTTTCTTATAATCCACCTTCTCTAAGAGGCGACCCGTAGCCATGAAAACGATTATAGGTCATTTTAATTTGATTATGATTCGTTGGAGACTTCATGATTACCTCATTTTAATCTAATATTATCGTTATCGGTAAACAAAATTAGTTAAAAGAGAGGGGTTGAGAGTGGGAAAGCAGAAGGGGGGTTAGTTAGAGTTGGATTATTTACTAGGTTGAAATATATAATCACATGCAAATGCAAAGACAATGCCATTTAAACTAAATGTTGGTTGGGGTACCACTTATTTAATTATCTCTAAATGTGGTCCCATACTTCTCATTTGTTAACAGAAATGAAATATGAAAAATATCACCTTCAAATTTGATGATTTTATAACTGTATGTTAAATTTATCGAATTAAAAAAAGTTTGCGAATGATAATATCACAACTAATATGGTTGAGTTAACGATGAAGATTAGTTTGAAATTGTTTTCCAGACTGCTTTTTCAAAAAGTTCCATTTTAAGCTTTCCCAAGGTCCTTATCTCATAAATTTTGAAAATAATAGCTGATGGTTCCTAACTAAGTGATATTAAAAGATAAAATCTCTTATCCAATGTTAAAATATGTTGCTTTCCATTTAAAAAATTTGTAAATCAAACTTTTCGTAATAACCGTTTCATCAACAATTTCAAATAATGCGGAAATTGCATTGCATAATGTTGTTAGATTCACAATTTTCTTATAATCTCATCTCAACGAGCCAACACAACATTAATGCTATATTTGCATAAACACACACTTTTTATCCAACGTTTGTATTGCTTGAAATCGTAACCTTGAAAAGGATTGGCTTATAGCTAAACTCCAACGTTGACTATATTTTCTACATTTTATTCCCTTTCTTTTGCTACGAATTCCGTTTCATGCAATAATCATTTTGACATTCGGCTCTATTGTTTAGGGTCATGTGTCGTTCTCTACGTTTAATCTCATATTAAACTTGGAAACAACTATTATATATATATGTTATTCTCACCGATGTATTATTTTGGACTATAAAATGTTAGCAGTCGAGAATGTTTTGAAAGTGTGGATGTCCACTGAGACCACCCCTTTGGATTTTCTATAACTAGTCCGTCCTCTTATTTCAAAAATAAAGTCAAGTGTTACATCCAAGTAATAGATGGCAATTGCCATATTTCGTGTCCTGTAATGATGAGATCATATGCAACGAATTTAGCATAAACAAGATAATTAGGATTAAAACAACTCATTTCTTGTCATATTTAACAAACTAAATCCAAAAGACACCACCCAATTACTACGTTTGCTTCTTAATAAATAATTTTTATAAAATGTTGGGTTGGTAGGTTCCATCTTACTTAGGACATCATTATTACAACCTTGAGGTCTAAACACTGCTGTCTTTTCCTTTAACTTGTTCATCAACCTCTATTTTTCAAAAACTTTCATTTTTCTTTTTTACTATTTAGTTATTTGAGATGGTTAATATTTTGAATACCCACAAAACCTTGCAAGGCTAATCATGAAAAGAGTCCTTTAATTTCTACATACAGCGGGACCAAAAAATTGAAAAAAATCTGGGCACTGTATCCTCATGATTATAATTGTTTTCAATAAAACCAAATATCATTAATTCGACATTTTTGACATCAAACTGTATTTTTAAGTATTTAAATAGTACTCCCTTCATCTACTAAATATTGTCGTTTTAACTAATTCACAGTTTTTAAGATAACAATTAATCGAATGAGGTGATTTACTAATTTACCCTTTCATAAATATCATATTCTATTTTCAAGGCTTCGTTAATATGTTCAATAAAAACAATTTGACCAATAATCTTCTCTTGTTATTGGAGATTGAAATATAATTATCTTGAAAGTTGAACAAATTAATAGGGGTAGGAATGGAAAACTTAGAAAAAAACATGTTGGAAATACAAATTTACAATAAAAAAGAGACATTGAAATTTCTTTAAAATAATAATATTTAATAGACGGAGGGAGTACAATTTTTAAAATCCAAAATAATTTATCCGTGCCATCTACATTTAATTTATTCATAAATGCAGAGGAAACATGCAATTTCTTAGAAATGGCATTGCTTTCTAAAACTTTTAATAGTACAAAGTTTCATGTATTTAGAGTTTAATGTTTGAACCGTTCACTTTCTATTTTCTATAAATTATCTTTATCAAACTTAAATTCTTTTGTCTATATATAGTACAAAATTAATTATCTTGTTGGACGTTTCCCTTCAACCACGAACATATATCCTAACAATTCACCTTACTTCTCTCATCTCACTTTAAATATGTAAGGATTTTGACGTAACGTTTTATTTTCAACCAAATGAAATTAAATTTTTTTGAGAGAAAAGGACTACTTTGATTGCAATCTGTTTTAATAAAAAGTTAGTATAAAATAACTTTGATAATGAATTTATAAGTTTGTGAGCTTGTTCAAATTTGGTAATTTATACCCAATTGTTCAATGAAAAGAGTATTTTGGTAATAGCTAATAAGGTAGTGGAAATTTGTGCACTTCCATGGGTAACAAGTCATGATCAGTAGCACTACCCTAGTTTTTTAGATACTAAATTAATACTTCCTCCGTTATCATTTTAACTAAGTTCACAGTTTTTAAGATAAAAATAAATCGAATAAGTTGATTTATTAATTTACCCTTTCAAAAATATCCTACTAAAATGATAAAAAAAAGGAGATATCAAAATCTCTCTAAAATGATAATATTTAATGGAACGAAGGAATAATAGTTTAAGTTAACTATTAAAAGTGATATAAATAAAAACACTAAAAAATTGATGTCAGTAATAATTTTGTAAGAGGGATTGTATTGAGAATCCAAAAACATAAATATGCTAATCTTTTAGACTTGGACAATCGTTATCAGTTAGTAGTTAGTAATTAGAAAGATTTCAGAAATTAGAATCATATTAGGACTGTACTAGTTAGTAATTAATTGCAATTCCGTTTAGAGACTATTACTCCCTCCATCTACTAAATATTGTCATTTTAGAGGGATTTCGTTATCTCTTTTTCATTGTCATTTTGCATTTTCAAGATGTTTTTTTTCCAAGTTTTCCATTCCTACCCCTATTAATTTATTCAACTTCCAAGATAATTATGTTCTAATCTCGAATAACAAGAGAAAATTATAGGCCAAATTATTTTTATTGAACATATTAATAAAGTCTTGAAAATTGAATAGGACATTTATGAAATGGTAAACTAATAAATCATCTCATTCGATTAATTGTTATCTTAAAAACTATGAATTAGTTAAAACGATGATATTTAGTGGACAGAGAGGGAGTATAAAATAAATCAATTAAATGTCAATCATTCATCTACTTAGCATGCATGCATGCATCCAAATATGAATCATATTATTTAAAAGTTTAACGATCTACATCCCCTTAAACTTGTTCAAAAAGTGCTATTATCACCCTTAACTTTGAAATGTGACAGATAGCCCCCTGTACTTGTCTAAAACGCGTCACTTTACCCCCTTGTGCTGACCTGACTTGCTACGTGGAAAACCATTAAAATACACACGCGTGAAGTATGTTGGTAGAACAGAAAATGAATAAAAAAAATCCCTAACATTCTATTCTTACCATTCAAAATCCCTAATATGTGTTTTTCGTCTTCTTCAAAATTTTATCTCTATTCTAAATATTTTCTTCAATTAATCATAATATTGTATCGATTATTGATCCGTCATTTTCATCTTCTTGTTTTTTAAGCCGATATTTTTACAAGGGGGCAGAGTAATGCGTTTTAGACAAGTTTAGGGGGTTATCTGTCACATTTCAAAGTTCAGGGTGATAACAACCTTTTAAACAAGTTTAGGGGAGTTGTAGATGCATTAAACCTTATTTAAATTCATAAGGAAATACTAATAATAAATTTAATTATTCAAAATAGTGTGCTTATCCAATTCTTAATCCCACGCACAATTTACCAATGGACGAACCAATTCCCATGGAATTTATTTATAGGAATCTTCTGTGTAAATTAGTTTTAGTGTGAGTATTTTTTCGAGTTATCTTTTTTAAAATGTTTCATTTTCAAATTTTGAGTTGATTTTGGGAAAAATAAATTAAAATTTTCCTAATTAGATAATATTAAGTATCAATGTGTTTTGTTCAAAATCAAAATATATAGTTTTACAAAAAGTTTGTGAGAGTAACTTATTAGAATAAAAGATTGAAAAGTAAACCTAACAAATTATTAATCTCATTGATCAATAACACTCGTACACATACATATGTCAAGCATGTCATCATGAAAACGTGATTGAAATGTTTACATAGATAACATGCTTGTTTGAAATTAATTTAGTTAGTTTGGTAGTGCGAGTTCTTCAATTATACTATAAATCACTAGAAAAACAAGAATTAAAATTTAGAAAGAAAAACTAGAAGGTGAAAAGAAGCGAAGCATGAAGATAAAGAAGAGAGTGAAATGATTTATCAAAAAAAAGTGTGGCATTGAAGCAAAGGGTGAAGAGAGAGGCTGACTTTTGGCGGTGGGGTCAACTTTCCACTTCAACCACACCTAACCTCTCAATCAACGCCACGTCAGCATCCCAGTGATTTACGCAACAAACAAATCAAATTCCTTTTTTCATTTAAATAGAAAAGAAGAAGTGGGCCAATGAGGCTGGGCCCATGGGGCCCAAAGAGGGTTAAGGGAAGCACTGACTGGCATTATTCCTTTCCTATGAGAAAAGCAATGAGTGATGGGATGATAAAGCAGATAGCAACCCTTCACCCTTTTTTATTATTTTTTATTTTTTAAATTTAAAATAAAATAGAGAGACAAAGTGGAAGAATGTTAATCCCATCACATAAAAAAATTTAAAATAAAAAAGCTAATAACATACCCCATTTGACTTTCTCATTGCTCATCATTTTCTTTTGATTATACTCTTTTTCTTATATTTTTCATATTTTTATATTTTTTTCATTTTTTTTGTGTTTTCGTCCACCATTTTTTTTCAAACATTGATTTTTGGTTCAGCCTTGCTAGAGATATAATGAATAAAATTTAAAATGAACAAATAACAAAATGATGTAGCATAAGAAGACGTTATTTTATCGAAAACTACAAGCACATTAAGAATTTCTAAATTGAAAAAAATTATGTAACAGTGTATCAACATTCAACTGGCTCATGTTTTTGCACGTGCTACAGATTCCTCGAAATATAGGGGTGAGTGGGAGTGTTAGACTCCTTGTCTTATAAGATGTAATATTTATTTTTATAAGATGTGATATTTATTTTCATTAAGTTTAATTGCGGTAAAAAAATTGTGTATTAACTATTTAGAATAACATTGGTAGGAAAAGAATTTTGTTAATTATTTTAATTTTTTTATCAATTTTATGATGAACATTAATTATTGAAGTACCAATTTGTTGAACTCAACTTGAATAATCTAGAGTTAAAGGTTTTTTATGATGAAAATCAGTAGGAGAATAATCTATAACTTAATACAGTAATTAACATTTAATTTGAGTTAATTAGGCTCAGTTAAAATTAGTTTATCTAGTCACGCTGACCTAGGAAACTTAGTTTATTTTACTAACACTGACTGCTGAGTAAAGTTACTCAGCACAATAAAATAAAAATTAAACTCAGCTCTTAAATTTATGTACTCGAATGTTGAGTTATTTGAGTTACTCTGTTATAACGCATATGCTTTTAACCCTTTTAGAATGGAATATTCCTAGTTGATGTTTTTCAAGTCTAAAAAATTAACTAGCAGTGAAACAAAAAAAAGTAATAATCATGTGGTCCAAGAAATAAATTATCAGTACGGAATGTCAGCTTATCAACGTTGAAGTTTAAGAACAAGGATTGTCTCTCAACATTTCAAACCTAAACCGCTCCATTCCGCAACATTGGGAATTCAAACAAATTGCAATAAACCACGCAGCATCGTTCACTCTCTATCGCCAGACAGAATTTACTTGAAGATCAAGATTGGACGATATTTTGATTCAACAGTTTAATCTCGTAGATTAACATATTAATCTCATACATCAACAAGTAGAAAACTATCTCACAACGGATTCAAAACTGTAAGTTTGAAGACCATACGAGAATATATATTGAAAATTAAACAAGTTGAAGGATAAGTTTACAACGACCACTTCAACCGTTTCCTATAAATAAAGATTGAATGCAGCAGTTCAAACTTGATGAATACACCTGGAATTTCTTAAGTGCTAAAACTCTATGCAAGCATACTCAGCAATCAAAACTACTGCAAATTTACATCCTTTTCTTCGCAAAGTCAGTTAGATCAATCAAATTGTAATTCATCTAATCTATAAGGAGAACAACGTTTTATAATTTGTTTCTTCATCATTTTTTTAAATACTCTGAGTGATTACAGTTTGAGAAGGGTATCCAAACTATTAAAGGTTTGAATAACTTGAAGGTACTTGCCTGTAAGTTACTCACTCTGAAGGCTTCTTTACCTAGTTAAAGAAGTAATCTAATAGTAGATTAAAGTTTAAGGAAGGAATTCAGGGACTCGAGGTAAGCGGAAAGCCAAATCAGAATAAATTTTGTTATTCAATTCTCTTTAAACTGTTATTTCTTTGTTTTTACATAACAAGTATTTAACTTAGCATGTATCATTTTTATACATGCGTTAATTTTTAAAGTATTGTATTAGTCAACTTTGCTGAGTATTATTACTCAGTACAATCTGCCAAACCTGAGACTTACCTCATTTTCTGAGTTTTTAATAAACCTTATATCTGATCGCATTTTATCATTCTAACTAAACTCAACACGCTTAGTAAAGTAATTGTAAAAGAACTAAAAAGCAACCTATAAACAATTTTAAGACATTTATACTCCTTGTCCGAATGTGTAAAGCTAAACGAGACCAACACAGTTACTGTATCAATAAACTCAAACATCTTTTCACAGCTAATTATATAAATTATAAGGTCATTTTTCTCCACAAAAGCTACTTAGTTTGCTAAAAAAAACGTGATATTTAAAGTTGTTCCTCTTATTTCTAGTAATAAGGGCTTTTATTTTCAAATCAATTATACATTTCTCAACATAAGTAATGGAATAAAAAAATAGAAAATTTTATTGTTCTAGTTTTGGCTCTTAGTTAACCAATTCAGATAACAACAAAATTATAAACTGGTTAATTGACAAAGATGGGGGACAAATACTCATGGTGCTTGAATAAAGTTATTCCCCAAATGAGTAAATGACACGTGTCACAAACCCAAATCATGCTATACTAAAATGTTGTGTATGATTCAAGAAATTACTCACTATACATAGAGAGGGAGAAATTGAAATGAAAAAGAGAAAGCACACAAAATGCCGACAACAACAACACCAAAATTGGAACTAATAAGAGGTGTGTGATTTATGAATGTTGGAAAGTCAATTTCCACTTACTTTTGTTATCTGTTATAGTGTTGTGAAGTGCATTTGTTTTCCACATGGCTCTCGCATGCTTCAATTCAAAGAGTGTACAGTCAGATTGGAAAATGTTTGCCTTTTGAATAATTTGGTTTCATTCTATAATTTCCACATCACCATAACACAAAGATATGTAACGTTGTAATCATAATTCTCCACTTATTATATTTAATTTTGCATTTGTTTCAATGATAATATCAAATCTGAAGAAATTTAGCCATGATGAAAAATAATTGTTACAATATTTCAGTCGAGTCTTATATCAATTCAATAAATCATATTATTTTACCATCCAAAATGTACTATCGTATAGTATGGTAATAATATTGTTACCTTAAACTTGGGCTTAGTTTTAAATGTCAAAAAGGTAGAGAAGTCATTCATCTTTAAACAGCTAGACTAAAGATTAATCAAAAGATTCATCAGATAAAAGTTATCATGCGCAAGGCAAGATTAATATAGTATATTGATTATCTAAATAAAGCATACAGATATAAATCAAATAAGTATTTACCAAAACAATAGGAATTGATTAATTCAAGCAAATCTTCAATTGATTCCATGATCGTATACCAATTAATCAATCCAACGTATTCAGTCCACACCCATCTAATTATAGATATTGGTTGATTTAATCTATCGAAATTATTTAATGTGTTTTTTCAATTATTAATTACCAACTGAAAATAAACAATCATTGAAGAAAAAGTTTTATTTCAACATATTGCAAGATTAATAGTTTAACTTTATATTTTTTTTTTGTTGTTGCTTGTAGTGCAGTTTGCCAGTGAGTGGTGATATTATATTCAATAGTTCAAGAAAAATCATTATTAAGTCAAATTGATTATTACTCGAGGAATGACCAAAAATTATAAAATAAATATTATAGATTATTTATTTAGCCTTTTATTATGAGCATTTTATGGATAGCACGTGACACAACTTTTTTGCGCATGCAGAAAGCAGGTGAAAGAAAAACTAATTACGCAGCAATTTTTTAAAATACAAAATTTTCTTTTTCTTTTTAATCACAGAAAATTAGTGAATATTTTTACAACAAGCCTAAGAATTCTAACAATTTTATAGCATTTCGCTGATCGTTGTCTATCTAATCATCTAAAATTATTGAAAAAAGATAATTGAAAGTGTTTATGTGTTGTTATAATGGTTAAGATCGAATTCATGATTCTTAAAAATTTTAATTCCGAGTCACATCCAAATCAAATAGAAATTTCATATAATTAATAATTTATGTAAACACAAGTAAGTAAATTAAAAAAATGAAAGTCTATCTCATATTTTTTATATTTGCTTAACAATAAATGTATTTTTAACGAATGATACTGCACATTATAACCATTTATCATTGGGACTGAGTTCGAGAATCATTGAATTAAGATGGCCTAATTTGTCTCTTTGTTAATTATATGAAGGCGTTTTTCTTTGCTATTGCTTTTGTAACCTATTATCCATAAGTTATTTTTAAGATACAAGTAGCTTGAAAAATAAATCGTGGAAGTGTTTATTAAAGTTATATCTTATAAGTCGTTGAAATATTGAGTAAAATCATTTATAAACAATTTATCAGTTTTAGAACTATTAAATGACTAAAAACAACAAGTAAATAAGAATATTTTTTATGCATAAAATTAAATGATAATATATTTGTTTTTTACTTTGTCAAACATTAAATATTTATAAGTGTATTGTTAATTTACAAGGTGTTTATAAGTTGAAATATAAAATGTACATACAAATTTATAGTGTTTATAATCTAGTTTGATCAACTTTTTATATAATAAAAAAAATACCCACTATTTTCATAAGCATTTTTACCAGTGTATTATATATTTAAAACAATCGGTACATATATAAATATACTATAATCCATATAATTTTTTAATCAATGAAATATAAAATTAGTTTCATTATTAAAAAGTATTACTCCACATTCATAAGGTATTTATCTGTAGGTGATTTTGTATTCAATTTTATACGTGTGGTATATTTAAAATTATAAAGGATTGGGCTGGCCTTTGTTTGTACAAAATGTAAGCCCGGCCCATCTGCACATTATTTTTCACTTTTGTTAATCGGCAATAATACGTTGATACCCGTTTGTTTGACATCCATTTACACTTTACAATATCCACCTTTCATCTTTGGGTGTAGTTAATTCTCCACCATAAGATAAAAACAAGATGAATGATGAAGATTGTATAGTATCAACGAGTATCAAATAACTGGTGTCAATACAGAGTTACTGTTTGTTAATTTAATAGTACTAAGAACGTAAATGAGACATCGAGCTTGAATTTTGTTTGTTAAATATTTAAGAGCTAGAGCTTGCCAAATCGTGTTCAAGCTTGTTTCATTTATCACCACAACTTAAAATTAAATAAAATTACAAAAGTTTTAATTATGAATTGCAGGCATGTGAAAATTAAGTAAGAGGTAGTCTTTTTTTTAAAAAAATATGATAACATACAATTTATATGTACACACACATATTAAAATGGAAAATATAGGAAATTAATCGTCATGTTGGATATAAATATAGGCACAGGCACATTTACTATAGAAAGAAAATGAACGATAATATAAATAACTGACCACGAAAGTAATAAAAATGAAATGGACAGACCCCACTTTCTCTTTCAATGTCATGGTTGCTTTTTTTTTTTATTGTTTTTTAACAATTGTTGGTCTGGAATTAAGAAACCGTCCTTTGTTCTTATTTTTATATATTTCTTTATCATTAGCAGTAGTTTTTATATATGTAATAAAATTAAAATAATTATGCTTGAAGAATCTTCACTCTGCCATTAATTCTTATCTTATTTCTATAATTCTGTTTTATTGGAGAATATTCTCGTCTTTCGGCTTATTATGTTTTATTTTATGCTACATTGGAGGTTTTTCTAATAAATATATGTATATAATATAATATTTTACAAATACCATACATAAACATAAACATGGTCAAATACATCATTATCACCCTAAATTTAACATAAAAAATCTACTGCCCTGAATTTTCAAAAGTTTTTCTTAGCTCACTGAACTTGGCAGAAGTGTATCAATTTGACCCTTAAACTTCGCAAAAGTGTATTATCAGTTTACTCTTGAATGTCATGTGTCAGGTTCCGTTAGATTTGACTTTTCAAATATGTCTTTTTTCTTACCCAATCAAAAGCTGACAAGTGACACTCAAGAGGTAAAATGATACATTTCTTTTGCCAAGTTCAGGGGTAAACAGATGCACTTTTCA
>CATIWQ010128612.1:0-13800 GCA_949673415.1 Euphorbia schlechtendalii | reverse complement strand
AGCAAATTATATTTTATATATATATATATATATATATATATATATATATATATATATATATATATATATATATAACATTCCAAACAAATATTGAGTACTGAGATATAAATCAAAGGCGATATGGGTTTGAATTAATATGGTTATCATCTCAAAAATACAAAAAAAAATTAATACGATGAGGTTATCTTATCCCCTCATCCTTTCTTTGTGGGGTGAAAATAGTGTTGATAGCTACATATCGTATAGAAAGTATTAAAGTGGTTGAATTTTTATTTTATATATGAATATGACTTTGAAGATAACAGAGTTTTAACTACTTCATGACGGAAATCGGAAAGATAAATGGATTCAAATAGTATCGTTTTCTATATGTCCAAGATCGAAGATAATGATGCTTTGTATATTGAATCGGAATTGTCTCGCGGTATGTCGGAGAAGTATTGTATATCTACAACTTTGACGATGATGAAAAATCGATAACAAGATTTTTAATCGTACGAAAATCCCGGAAGAGAGAAAATGATATTTCATTGTCTAAAAATTGAATCCTTTAACGTCTATTTTTTACAAAATATCACGTTTAGTACTTATGGAAATAAGTACATACATTTAAGTCCTAATGTTTACAATTAAATCCTTAAACTTATTTATTGAATAATTAGTCCTAGAACGTATTGATCGGCATAGTATCTTCAATGTTTAAGTTAGATCGGATTTAAGAAAGGAGGTAAGGAGTTTAAGTGTTAAGAAAAATATACCTTTGAATGGAGACCCAAAGGATCCTTTTATAGGCTTTGCATGATTCCTCAGGAGAGAGAGTTATATCTCAAATAAAACTTTAGCCTAAATATATACTTATCTTCTGACGGGATCTCTTTAGGCGGCGGCAAACTGTCTTGGCTTGATTGCCGCCTAGATATGTCCCTTTGATGAGACAATGAATGCTTGGTTTTCTTTGACATCTTGAGGTGGCTTTCTCCCGCCTAGCTAGCTCCCGTGTGACGAGCACGTGCTTGACGATATTTGATTATGTTATCATTTATTCTTCAATTTAGTCCAATTAACTAAATTGTATCGTATCCTTATACCCCAATGATCAGTTCACAGACGGACCGGATATTTCCAAACACTTCAATTTCATTGTTGGGGAATAGAGTGTGTCGGGCCAAAGTTCTGCAAATTTCTAAATCCCTTGCTGATTTATCAACATTTTATAGAACGGCAACCTATTGATATAACATTTTGAGAATTATGTCTCATTTTACTCCATTCAATATATTTATTTCATTTCAACTCCATTCAACCAAGAAATCCAAGTGCTATTCATCAAATTGATAATAGAAATGTGGATTCTATTATAGTAAAAGTTACTTAGCTCTTCAACACCACTAATGGTGTGAAATACAATCTAATGATGATAATGTCAAAATAAGAAAAAAAAAAAAAAGTCACTATGAATAATCCTAATGAAAAAACTAGAAAAAGTGAAAATAAAATTAAAATCCATAGCCATGCTAGTATTGAATCATTGATAACGGATGGGCATGCCTTAAAATGCCCATTGTTCAACTGTTCACATGATGATCAACTTTATTGGTAATAGGAGTCATGTCTTCTTTACCAAACTATATGCCTCAATTTAAGGCAACAAATATGACTCCATTTAATTCTGTGCAATTTAATTCAATTAATAACATAACTCTATTTTTATATAATCAAATTTTTGGATTTTTTAAATTACATATGCCTATAGATAATATCATCCTCAACCACATATTTTTGTGTGCAAACACAAAACTATGGCTTATATACTTGTTTCACTCTGTTATTTTATCCTCATGTGTTTTACTATTAATTTCAAAAACTAGAAATTTTAAGGTTATTTATTATACTATTAAAATAATTAATTTATCTTTATATTTAATTATAAATTTCTCTTTCTTCTTAATTACCAATTTGTATCTTTATTTATACTAAGTACATGGGTACATTAGAAAAAAATGTTAACAATTACATGGATATTCTGAATTGAGTAGCAAACGTGATTAAAATAAACAGTCTAAGAAAACTAGCCTTTGGAATTGGAAGGAATAACTTTTGAAAACTTCCATTATTCAATTTTCACTTTGACTACTCGTTGGATTATAATGACTTTATTTTTTTTGTTTACTTTGTCATTATGATCAAATTTCACACTTAATTCAATGAAACAAAGTCCACAATAACATTCTTCATGGTTGAGATGTCGTATGATCAACATACTGAAGCCCATTAGATCCATACAATATTAAGCTCGGTATCAAATGTTTGACACCAGTCTCATAATAAAATTAATTTGTATTATCCTCAAATATTTGTTACTGTATTATTAATTGGCATCATCTTTAGTTAGTATTAGTTACTTATGATTGATGGAAAATTAAACGAATCGTGTACCTTTTCCGTGATCGAAGATTGAAGAAAGATGTAACGAATGCCAAGTCGATATTGAATCACGGTACATGAATATCAATCGATTTTCATGATAATTTGCAGCGTCGTGAATATCAACATGTGATTTGTAAGTTCTCTCTGTTGTAGGAGAAAATCTGGGAGGAAAGTTGCAGAAAGAAACGTTTTTTATCAACTTAACGTTTTATAATATAAAGGAACAAATGGAAAATTTCGAAAATCACCCGTAAATAAGTCATTATATTTATTAATTCTTCAATAAAATTCAATTATTGGATTGAATCATTTAACTTGATTAACCCGTTCTTGGGCAGATCAGATACTTTCAACAAATATTATTATTTCAGAAATTAATTATTATATGAGCTATATTATATATAGAAGTGTCTCTCCGGAGGTTTTTAAAAAAAAAATATATAGAAGTGTAAACTAGACATGTTTTGTGATTATATGTCCTACGATTTAACCGTTTTGACTAATCATAAATGCATGACTATAGTCATATAAGAAGCAAAAAAAAAAAAATCAAAGTATTACTCATATAAATATTATAGTAATATGAAGAAGGGAATAACGGAATTTTGCTTGAGACAGTGTTTAAGATTCAAAGTTAATGCGGTAATTTGTAATAATAGAGGTATGGAGGTGTAGTTTGGTACCATGTTCTTTTTTCGGCTTGGCGTCATAAGGAGCCGCCCATTTGCAAAAAGCGATTCTCCACAAAAAAAAACGCCTGCTTGCGACTTGCACGCAAGAAACCGTGGTCGGCTTCCTTCTTCATTTATTGCTTTGGCTCTTTCTTTGTCACTCACATTGATATGGAAAACTAAATAAAGGGATTTGAAAATTAACAGAAAAACAAGTATTTTCTACATTTCAAAATAACTGTTGTTTAATGCATATTTTTAAAAAAATTTATTCATTTTACCCATATTTAATGCACATTGTAAATGATAAAAAAATAAAATATTCAATTAACTTTCAAATTAACAAAAATCATAAAGAGTAAAAAAGTATTTTTATTGCTTTAATTAATGTCGTATTGGTATTGACAAATAACCTAAAAACGATAATTATTTTGAAATAGAGGGAGTAGTATTTATGTGATTAGGAGAATCCTTAACTGTATCCATTTTGATGTGTGAGTTGCAGTTTTCTTTTCAAATTCGGTGGAAATAATTGTTAAATTAATACGAGGAACAAATATCTCACACGTTTATAAAAAAAGAAAATTATTGGTACATGATTATAAACAATTCCATACCATTATGATTTATGGGGATATGTGATGTCCTCAATTTACCAGCAATTCATATTAGAGATAAGCCCCGACGTTAACCTTGACGTGGATGAATCTCTGGAATGTCGTGGCATGTTCAGTTGGTCATCGATAATCCGTGAAACCGTTGATACCATATGTAAGATGTATCTTATAACACATTAGAGTGGGGAAACTTGTGTTAGTGGACAAATGTAAGATTGGTCGAGGAATATGTAGGCAAATCTTTATTTGAGGGGAGGAATGTTGGAACAAACAAACCATGAGAATCAAGCATGCATGTACAACATCTTCATTGGTACATGTTGCAATTACTCCCTCCGGTTCCTAATATTTGTCGTTTTGGGATTGAGTTCTGGTTCCTAATACTTGTCATTTTATATTTCCCATGTATAATTTCCCTTGTTCTTCCTATTTTACTCATATTAATGACAACTCAATTAATATCCTTTGAATGGACATAATACTTCATTAATTACTGATTTAAGGGTAGATGAGTAATTTTATACCATCAATTAATTGTTTCTTAATAAGTGTGAAATTCTCTAAAACGACAAATATGAGGAACCGGGGAGAGTAATTAATCTATGAGGATTTTAGAATTTTAATAGATAATATGATTGCATTAAGGAGATATGTGTTTTTCTTTCGTTCATCAAGTGATGAATATAAATATTGTTTTAGATTTTCAATGAATTATTAAATTGGATAATTAAAATTTGTAAGCATGCTAATTTAAATCCTGAAACATGTAATTTTAAATTCCATATAAACGAGATGGAGGTTGGGTATAACAAGTGGTTTATATCCAATTACTATTCCTCTTTGTTTACCAATTAATTTATATTATGATGTCAATTTTTGAAACCTCAATTTGGGAAGTAATACAACCCTAAGAAAGTGTCAATATACAATACAAGTCAGTTGTTATAAAGAGTGGGGTATACAAGAGTCAACATAAAAGCAGTTCTAAAAGAGTGGGGATATATATTTAATATTATTCATACACGATTCATTTGATTATTGTACAATAACCGAAAAACTGTAGATGATATTTAGGTTGTTTGGTACACCCCTAGACGACAATATAGACATGAAAACCAGACTCTTCTTCAATATTTATAACCCTTTAAAATTTCTTAAAAAATTAGCACGCCAAAATAACTAATTCAAAGGAAAATAGGAAATTATCAACATTATGTGAATTGATTGATTTATAAATGAATAAAATAATTTCCAATAAACTTTTTCATCAACCTTTTAATAATTCATGGATTAACAATTGAGTTTAAAAAGCTTATAGGAACCAGTGCTTAAAATTTATCAATTGTACAAAAGCATCCCCTGTTTAGAAATAAAAAACAATGAATAGTTGTCATTTGTCAAACTTTTTTTATATGTTATATGTGGTGCAAGTTTACATATTCTCTACCAATCCCAACTCTGCTAAATTTTTAAGTACAAACGTTACTTTTTTTAATGTCAAGCTTCCTTTTAAGTTGATACCATTTAAAAATTTTGTAAGCATTGAGAGTGTTGCTGTCATATTAGTGAAATTAAACCCATTCAACACATATTAATTATATTGTGTTAAAAGTCCATTTTATTATGTTTGTATATAGACTTCTTCATTTCTCAAGTCAACTCATCAACTAATGCTAATTACGGTATAACTGAAATAATAAGGCCTAATGCATTAGTACTATCTTAACTTATTTCAAAAATTACATTGTTAAAGTGAATTCGTAGTTTCCTTTAACTTTCAAAAAATGTATCATGTCAATTTTTTGGTTGATTTGATTTTTCAAATATATCATTTTAATACTTTTATCTTTAATCATAATATGACGCGTCAAACATGGTGTTTATGAAATAAAATGATGCATTTTTTTGAAAGTTTATAGAATCATGATATCACTTTAAAAATTTGGAAGACAATTTTTTTAGGACAAATTGAGGTAGCTTCTAATGAATTGGTCAAATAATAATTGTAGTTTAAATTTCATTATTCTAAATGGTAATTAAACTTCAAAACATCAATTATTATGCCAGAAAATCACACCTACATTATGTACATACAGATAAGTCTTCCCTTCATCCACATGCAGTAGTGATGTCTGTTGGTGCACTTAAATAGCCAATGTAAGTGTTTACTTAAGGGGTTGTTTCAATTAAATAATATGAATCAAACATTGCCATTATACGAAATTAAGAATTAAATATGTATAGCCAAAATCAATTGCAAGGAAAAAGAGTGTACGTTAATTTGAATAAATTTATAGATCAGTTAATGCTAAGCAGACATGATTGGATATATATGATAACACAGTAGAACTATAAGAAACGTAGACAATTCATTAACTGATTTAATTTAATGCTAAAGCCATATTTTTCTACAAAAAACATGACTAAATCTTACAATCATTAGTCAACAAATGATGCGGTCTAAATTGGTATATACTCCTCTTGGAAACATGCTTTTATTTGCTTGTCAAAGACTGGGAAATAATATAAGAGATTAGATTTAACTTTATTTATCAATTTAATTATCCGTGTCAAATAGTTTTATGATATGTCTAGGTTTTCGGACATAGAGATTGAAGAATTATAACTGCTCGATTCATTTATCGATTGAAAATTCAACAATGGTAGAGTTAGTATGTGTCACATTCGTTTCAAATATAAGCGAAATTCGTATGCGGGAATATATGAAGAATAATACAAAAGATATTATTGAGCTTCACCTAACAATTTAATAAGATCAAATGGTTTTAACATGAACATTCGTAAACATTCATAAAAGGGGATTAACCAGAAGAAATATAGTAAAAAATGATATTCGATTTTTATTTAATTGACAAATACTAAAGAATTACGGGAATCTTTCATAACTATAATGTTTTACATCAATTATTAGGTTTTGGTTTAGTGACTTCTACCCTGAAGAATTTAAGGAAGTGTAAAGTTGTGGGTTCAAACTACGCAATCAACAAAAATTAATAATTTCTCAAAAAATAAAAATATGTTTTACATCATTCATTTAAAACCTATTACTAAACTAATTCTTAACTGCATTTTTACCTTCCTCTATTTCTCTTGTTTTTTTGTTTATTTATCAAATCGTTTATTTTTTCAGTTTGTTGCTTTAGAATATATTTTTCATCTTTTCTTTCAAACAAAATCAATGATGATTTATTTTTTCGAACTTTTTCTACCGATGCATAATTGTTGTATAGTTTTTTATTGTTGTCACATAATTAAATACATATTTAATTAAATACATATAAATATAACATAACTATATTAACTAAACATATTAAACTATTATAAGAATGTAAACAAATTACATCAATCTGAAAATAAATGTAATGTGCGACTATAAGATAACTACATAATAACTATAAAATGCTATATTATTATATTAAAAATAGTTTATAACACAAAAAAAAAAACTAAAAACACATAAACATAAGACAATTACATCAATTAGACATTATAATTAAATTATAATAAAAATATAACAAAATTTTATAGATTCGAAGATCACTACAAGGTGATAAAAATGAAATTTCAATACCTTGAGAGCATACTTTTGAGATAAAAAAATAGTAATTATTTATGCACAAATTAAGTATTAGATAAAACGGTGATCATTTATGAAAACTTAAGTATTAAATAAAATAGTAACTATTTATGCAAAACATGGTATTTGTGTCTGTTTCTCAAGAATGATCTTTTATACCTGTTGCATCTTGTTGTTTTTAACTTAACTTCATTTTATTTCAGTTTATACCATAGTAATTTAAAAAAAAAACAATTTACAAATTTTCAATTTGATTTTTAGTTCCCATTTGCGTTCTTACCAATTTTCTTTCTAATTGTAATTTTTTTTGTAAACTAGATTTATGTTACAGTTTTTAGTATGACACGTTTTTTCTTTTAATAAAATAGAAGAAAAAAAATGTGTACAACAACATATCCTTAAATAACAATAACATTGTGATAAAAGTTACAAAATATACTCTCAACTTGGGGCCGGAGGTAAAGGATTTGAGTACTAAGATACGATACAAAATACAACAATATAGTAATGATAATATAATTGTGAATAACAAATAAGATCCAATTCTCTTCAACTTCTGAAAATTTATTTGAACTAAACTTAACTTAACTGAACTTATTTCAGTGTAAATTTATAACTACAAATAACTGAATATAACTAAACTGAACTTAACTTAATTGAATTGTTGTTGAAGAAAACAATTCTAATTATTAGAAAAATTGGACGATATATATTACAGCTTATTCCTTCCCCTTTATTCTAGCTTAAATTGCATAAATTATAACTAAGTTTCAATATTTATTATCGATAGTTACCTTGAACTACCCGATAATTACAAATCTGAATTTCTAATCTGTGACGATATCTCGAAGAAGACATTGTGACACTAACGAGATTTTCATTTCTGTACTTGTGATCAGTTTCAAATAGGACCCAGTCATCATTTAATTAACTTCTCAATCCAAATTAATTATCATGTAAACACATTAAAATTTTTTTATCATGTAGTGACGACTGATAAACTAATAAACCTATACTAGGTATGAAAGCCTGAAATTGCTAAATATGTTAATTTGTACATGTAAAAATAGTAACTATTTAGGGTCTATTTAGTATTGTTTTTCAAGCTACTATCTTAATAAGTTGCTCTCGTAAATTTTTAATAGAATTACATATTTTAACTTTGAACAACACATTTTGATCCTTCATATTATATAATTAAGAACTGTCTACCTTATTTTTTTAAAATCAAAACTTAAAAATAAAAATTTTTAAAAAAGCAACCCTGAAATATAAATTAAATTATTGCAGAATTTACCTTCATATTTTAATATTATAAAATTTAGTTTCGTGTCCTGTGAATTGCCAGCTTGATGAGCTTTAAATAACCAGCGTGTACGGTTTCTCCAGCTTTGACCAAAACTCAATAAAAAGCTGCTCCAAAAAAAAATCCTCTCCCCATTTCTATGTTCCCTTCTGTGTATTTCATTCAAAATTTGACAAGTGTAAATTTTTGAAATTATTTTATTCATTTTAATTTTCTCTTTCTTGTTAGTGGGATTCTCTTTCTTTTGTATCTTACATTTATCAAATTTTGAATAAAGTACACTGAAAAAGATACAGAAATGGGGACAGCAGATTTTTTTCCGCTAACGCACACACGGGAATTAAACTGAACCCCGTTGACATTTTCATGCCATTATAGTAATTGTTAATAACTTCAAGGGTCATTTCACATTTTCCAGCTATATATAACCCTATTGCTGACTCTTTGTTCAGCAAAACAAGAATTCCCTTTTGCAAAAAGAACCAAATGTTTCCTGCAAACTTTTCATTCTTCAAAACACTCTTCTTTTCCTTTCTAAGTTTTTTCATTACAAAATTCTGCAACCCAAAAATACTCCGGAGAAGCCTAAGTAACCTTTACTTGTGTCAAAGTAAATACCAAAAATACCCTTGTTTGTCTCACAGATCAGACTTATCAAACAAAGTTTTGATCTTTAATGTGGAAGGAACATTGCTGAAGTCTTCATCTTTATTTCCTTATTTTATGTTAGTAGCTTTCGAAGCTGGAAGCATTATAAGGGCTTTTGTGTTATTTCTATTGTACCCATTGATTTGCGTAGTTGGGGAAGACAGAGAAATGGGGTTAAAAATAATGGTGATGGTTAGTTTTTGTGGGATAAAGAAAGATAGTTTTAGAGTTGGAAGGGCAGTTTTGGCAAAGCATTATATGGAAGATGTTGGTTTAGAAGCATTTGAGGTGTTAAAAAAGGGAGGCAGAAGAATTGGTGTAAGTGAGTTTCCAAGAGTAATGATTGAGAGTTTTATGAAAGATTATTTGGAGATTGATTATGTTGTTGGAAGAGAGTTAAAGTCAGTTTATGGTTATTTTGTTGGAATTATGGAAGATAAACATAGTAAAGATACTTTGATAGCAACTGAGGATATATTAGCAAATCAAGATGTTGTCGGCATTAATCTGTTTAACAGATCTCCCGATGATCATATACTGTTCTCTTTTTGCAAGGTCAGTTTCTACTCTTCTTTTTATATATTGTCCATGCAAGTGAACGCATGATAATTTGAGTTAAAGCTCAAATATAAATTTTTATTTAGTCGTAATCTACACTATTTATATGTTGTGATTTTAAAAACAACATGAGTATTGGTAAGGCATGATTTAATACGTTACGGGATACTGTAGACTACATCATATTAAATTATCAATTTCAAAAACTTTTAACACAAACCTTTTAATATTCTATAACACCAACTAAACTATGGTCCTTTGGTTTATTTTATTTAAGTGAAATGAATTTCTAATGGCTTGCAAAGTATTTTCATTAGAAATCTAAAACTATATATTTAAAGGAAATATGTAGATTTAAGAAGGCCACATATATTAAGTATATATGAATTGAAATATTTTAGATAACAACTTTTTTTGTTGATTAAATTTCAACATGTATACGTGGATGTTTTACAATTTTAATAATATATATTATAATAACAATAATTTATATCTATGTTTTTTTGCCTATCGTGTACATGAATACTGAATATTTGTAATGAACAAATTAATTCTTTAAATATGTTGATAACTATTTTGCTAGATGTGCATTGCACACGTTTACAAGTCATCACCTCTTTAGGAGAAATAGACATGTGGAACCATATGTGGCTATCCAAAAATAACCTTAAATTTCACTCTTTTTCGATTAAAACATATAAGTAAATTGATTTTAAATACTTAAGGAAGTAAGCACGCTAAGTATTACTGCTAATATTGATGCAAATGCTGTGTTGTAACAGGAAATTTACCTGGTAAAAAAGACAGACAAAAGGAGCTGGCAAAGTCTGCCCATCCAAAATTACCCAAAAGCCCTTATTTTCCATGATGGCAGATTGGCAATTAAACCTACTCCAATAGTTACTTCGGCTTTGTTTATGTGGATCCCTTTTGGTTTCATCCTTGCTCTAATCAGAGCCGTTGCTGCCTTATTTCTCCCCTACAGCATCTCCATCCCCATATTAGCGCTCTCTGGCTTTCGCTGCACCTTATCAAAACCCAACTCTCTTAATAATCTAAATAAGCCCCCCAAAAAAGGCCTTCTTTACGTTTGCAACCACAGAACTTTATTTGACCCTCTTTACCTCTCCTTCTCGTTAAAAAAGGAATTCACTGCGGTCACATACAGCCTAAGCAGAATGTCCGAAATACTCTCTCCAATTAAAACCGTCCGATTGACGCGTAACCGTGATGAAGACGGTAAGATGATGGAGAAGCTTCTTAACGACGGTGATCTCGTGGTGTGCCCAGAAGGAACCACGTGTAGAGAACCTTTTTTATTACGATTTAGCCCTTTGTTCTCGGAGTTAACTGACGAAATTGTCCCTGTCGCATTGAATACGCATGTTAGCTTGTTTCATGGTACAACTGCGGGTGGGCTAAAGTGCTTTGACCCTCTATTCTTCCTCATGAACCCTCAACCATCTTACACCATTCAGATACTCCCCAACGTTTCTCGGCCCTCCGATCAGACTTGGACATCAAGATTCGACGTTGCTAATCAAGTGCAAAGTGAGATCGGGATGGCTTTGGGATTCGAGTGCACTAAACTTACGAGAAGAGATAAGTACTTGATCTTGGCCGGCAACGAAGGATTTGTAACTTCTTCTCCGGGCAGTAAAACTTAAGTTGCCAATATTGAAGTATACTCTGCAAATACAATTTTATCGTTGTAGTTAATGTAGGAAGATGGTAAATAGTATTTATAATTTTTTATCTATAATTTTTTAAAAGATTGATGAGGCCTGTTAGTAATTCTTAATTTATTAAAATAATTTATTCAATTTTACTCTAACATAAAGATAATTCCTTACATGTTATTGTTTGATAATTGTAAGTTAAATTATATCTGAAAGTTCAGGTCGACGAATAATGGCAAAAGTTTTTTATCTTTATTTTTGTAATAAAGTAACATGATTATTTATTAATTGTAATTAAATACATAAAATTATTGTTTCACAAAAAAAAGTTACTTGTAAAAATTTACAAATAACCGTAGTATAGGTTTACAAATAGAGTTACGGTGTTCGATTATTTGAAAGTATAATTGTTTAAAGTATTGAAATTTGAATTTACTGCATGTGAAATTAATCTCATAGATGAAAGCTCGAAAAAAAGAAATCATTTAATAATAAAAACACTTATTGAAAATTATTGTTTCACAAAAAAAGTTATTTGTAAAAACTTGCAAATAACCGTAGTATAAATTTACAAATAGAGTTATGATGTTCTATTAGTTGAAAGCATGATTACTTAAAAGCATTGAAATTTGAAATTACTGTATGTGAAAATGCTCTCATAGATGA
The DNA here is from genome assembly GCA_949673415.1 of Euphorbia schlechtendalii. NCBI lineage: Eukaryota > Viridiplantae > Streptophyta > Magnoliopsida > Malpighiales > Euphorbiaceae > Euphorbia > Euphorbia schlechtendalii. The sequence goes on along the minus strand of CATIWQ010128612.1, from coordinate 1,630 downwards.
AAGCTCGGAAAAAGAAATCATTTAATGATAAAAACACTTATTGAAGTTAGGTGGAATAACTTTTAAAATGTCAACAATGAATAAAAAGCTATCAACATCAAACGTCAATTTTTTTCATGCAATATACAACATTTTTATTGGCAAATTAAGTTAAATAAACAAAGTGTATACAAGTTTGCCACGAATATTTGGGGGATAACAACAGTGTCAATAAAAGTATAATACGAGATATATTTTGTTACAAATACAGATACAAGTTTACATCAAACGTTGCGTACTTATTGAGGGAATAATTAATACTAAGAGACTATTTATATATTAGGTGAGCAATCAAAATGTATAAGAAATTCTGTGTATTTGATACTTAGCTATATCATGTAATCAATTAAATCAAGATTAATGGACTGACTTAAAACAGATTTAAAATTTTGTAATTGCTTCTAGGGCTTACGTATGTGTATATTTCGAAATTATGAATGAGTACATGGCTAATTTATTAATTTGTGCAATTCAATATTAATTTACAATCTGAATTTATATCATACAACTTATTCACATTATTTTTTCTACTGTTGCTTTAATTATGTGAAAAATATGTTATCTATAATATATATCTTCAATAAAGAGATTTCTCATTTTTAATGTGTATATCAACTAACAATGCATTCTAAATTGACGGAAACCCACTAAACACAAGTTCACAAGGAAAGACAAAGTCATAATAATAATAATAATAATAATAATAATAATAATAATAATAATAATAATAATAATAATAATTATAAAAAAACTAAAACAAAGTACTAATTTGAATGACAGTAATCCTCCTATATAAAAAATAACATTATCTATAATTTTCCCCATAAAGCCTAACCTATTTTCAGCCTCTTCGTAGGCTCGGAGGATGGGCTTCAACTTCAATACTTTTAGGCAGTGTTATTGGAACCGTACTGTACCGACAGGTTCGACCGGTAAAATTTGGTACCGATCAGGCATACGGTCGGTTTGAAGTACTTCACCGGTTTTGCAGAAAATCGCATCTGACCAGTTTATACTGTTTAAATACCGGTAAACCATTAAACCGGTTAAACTGGTATTTTAAAAAAAACTTTTCAAACTTTATTTTAAAAGCTTTCCGTTCAAGTTCTTTGATTTTATCGTTACGTTTCATTTCAAAATCAAAATGAAAAAAGTAAAATCCTAGAATTGATAAAAAAATTTTAGAATTAAAATTTGAAAATTTGTTAAGGATATTTATTATTTAAATACTACATTATTTTAAAAAAAATGCATTAATCCGGTATTACCACTTATAATACCGGTAATACAGGTCATACCACATACCATCAGCTTCACCGGTATCTTGTCCGGTACGGTATTGATAACATAGGTTAACTGGTAGTGATCTGATTTTTAGGTTATTGAATCCCATGATCTTTTAATAAACTAGACCTCCTCATGGCTAGGGTACCCACCCAGTGGCCCGAATTTGCTTTTATGGATAGGTTTTGGACATTCAATTTTTAAAAAAACCTAGCTCGAACTCGTCGAAGTTTGAGATTTTATAGGTGTAGAGCTTTGTTTATGTATAAATACCCAAAACCGGTCCGAGACTTGTCTGATTAATATA
>CATIWQ010128580.1:0-53516 GCA_949673415.1 Euphorbia schlechtendalii | reverse complement strand
ATGAAACATTTACAGCCAAAGGATCTGAGGTAACCAATCTTAGGCTTGCGCCCACACCAAAGCTGATAGGGAGTTTTCTCAAGGGTTGGGCGAATTAAAATTCGATTCAAGATATAACATGCTGTGTTAACAGCTTCTCCCCAAAAGTATTTTGGTATATTGTTATCACTCAACATGGTTCAAACCATTTCAACTATGGTCCTATTCTTTCTTTCTACAACCCCATTTTATTGAGGAGTATAGGGAGAAGAGAAGTTATGATCAATGCCATGCGCTGAACATAATTCTTCAAAATGGAAATTCTGGAATTCACGTCCATGATCACTTCGGAATCTACTGATTTTAGTTCCTAGTTTATTCATTATCTGATTACTGAGCTTGATAAAAGATTCATAGGTCTCATCTTTGCTACTCAGCAAGACTACCCATGTGAATCTCATGAAGTCATCTACAACAACTAGAGTGACTCTCTTACCACCCAAACTCATAGGTTGAATTGGGCTGAAAAGGTCTAGGTGTAGCAACTCCAACAGTCACTTAGTTACTACGTGATTAATAGATCTAAATGATTTCTTAACTTGCTTACCAAGCTGGCAAGTAGAGCAGAGTTTATCCTTTTCAAAGCTGATGCTGGGTAACCCCACAACTAATTTTTTTTGCCAGTTTGGACAGAATTTTCATATTGATATGACCCAACCTTATGTGCCATAGCCAAGCATTTTTCTCCTTCGATATGAGATATACATTAGAGGAGCCAGGGGATAAATTAACCATATAAACATTATTGGTTCTAGGAGCAAAGAGTATGGTTGAGTTAGTCTTACTATCAATTACTAAGTATCCTGCTGAGTTGAAAATAACCTTCCTACCTTTATCGCAAAGCTGGACTATGCTAAGTAGATTGAACTTCAGTTCTTTGACTAGAGACACCTCTTCGATTGAGGGAGATATGCCAACAGTGCCACACCCTACAATCTTGCCTTTCTGGTTTTCTCCAAAACTGACACTTCCATTTCTCTTACATTCCAATGAGATGAACTGGCTTTCATCTCTTATCATATACCTTGAGCATCCACTATCCAAGTACCACATTTGAGATTCATCATCGAATCTCAGGCTCACCTACAAAACAATTATGTTTTCTTAGGTACCCATACTTTTGAGCTGGGTCCTCCCTTGTTAGCAGTGCTTATGTTTGCACAATCATATTTGTCATAATAACCATTTTTGTGTCTACATTTTACTATGACATGTCCAATTTTCCCACAAAAATCGCACACAGTTTTTATCTTGGGTTGGTTCGGTTTCTTCTGTTTAGAGGATTTGTTCCTCTTTGATTGCGAGTTTGGTTATTCAGAATTGATTGTTAGCAGGAGGAGGATTCTCTTTCTTCTTTAATGCTGATATCTCAGTAATCGGCTCATCTAATTTATTAGTGAGCTTACTGATAGCACATTCTTGATACTCAGCTTTTTCTTGAAGAAAGCGGATATCAAGCGATAAAGAAGCATTAGTATCTTCCAGATCATCACTTCTCCTCACTATCTCTTTGATGTTTTTCATTAATTTATTTGTTAGTTTCATTACATTAAAGAGAGCCTGGGTGAATTCTTCAACTGATAAAGAAATATCAGAATGTACCTCAGTATGCCGATCTTTCTCTTTATCATGCTCAACTTCAGAGTTGTCGGTGGAAGACTTTGAACTAGATGTAGATGCTGAACGTTCGCCATGATTGTCAAAAGCCATCAAGCAGAGATTGGCTGAATTAGAGACTTCTTCATTAGAAGATGAAGATTCTTCCGAGTCAATCCAAGTGGCAGCAAGGGCTTCAATCTTCTTGGAGAATTTCTTCTTGAACCTATCCTTCTTTGCTTTTGGACAGTTTGACTAGATGTGACCTTTTTCTCCACACCCATAGCACTTGATTCTTTTCTGTGCTCTTTTCTTAGTCCTTCCTCAGCTTCACATTTGTGTTGAGTTGACTTGATTTTAGCAGGAAACTTCTTCTGATTAAACTTCCCGTCCTTCTTTATAAAACATTTGAAACGCCTTGTAAGAAGAGCCATTTCTTCATCAGAGTCATAGTTGATGGACTCATCAGATGATTCAGCTTTGAGGACGATGGCTTTACTATCCTTACCCCGATTGCTCTTGGAGTCATCAAAGTATTTTCTCAGTGACATCTCATGGGTCATAAAGGTGCCTACCAGCTCATCATAGCTATGGGTCTTAGGATCATGAGCTTCCTCGATTATGCTCTTCTTGGAATCCCACTCTACTGCGAGAGTGCGGAGAATTTTCTTTACGAGCTCTTCCTCACTTAACTCCTTTCCAAGTCGTTTTAGTTCATTAACAATGTTAATGAATCAGGGTATTCATACTCTGAATACCTTCATTAGTAGCCATCAAGAACATCTCATACTCTCTCAGCATGAGGTTTATCTTTGACTCCTTGACCTTGTCTATCCCCTCATAGGTAATCTCCAGTTTCTTCTAGATTTCCTGTGCTATTTCCCATCTTGAGACCCTGTTAAATTCTATAAGATCAAGTTCCCAGTGTAAGTAGTTAATAGCTGCGGCATTCTCTTTGAGAAGCCTTATATCAGCATCATTGTAGTCCTCTGGATCTACAGGTCTACGCACACCGTTCCTGACATCAGTAGGAACTCTAGGACCAAGCTCAATTACAAGCCAGGCCTGCATACTTTGTGACTGAATGAAATTTTTCATATGATTTTTCCAAAATGTATAATTATTACAATTAAATAGAGGAGGTCTGGTAACAGACAATCCTTCTCTCAGAAGAACTGACTGACCAGAACTCGAGCTGAAGTTATTATATGCCATTTAAGGATCTGACTCAAGACTATTAGTCTTAAAGTTGAGTAACCTTGCTTTGATACCACTTGTTGGTCCGTAAACCAGCTAATAACAACATCAGAGGGGGGGGTGAATGCTAATTTTGGGTAACTTTTAGATTCTTTTCATTTTATAGTTAACTTAGTACAGTTTTTATATGTGTGCTGAGTGCGATTCAAAAACTTATAAACTGCTCAGCAAGGCTGGCATAGTTTATCTTCAACCTCTTAATGAGTGAAGATTACTCAGTACTAGATGGATAACAAGCAATTATAAGAGAGATGAATGAGCAAGATGCTGATGAAGGTAAACGCTTAGAGTTAAAATGATTACACCTGAGATTTTATACTTGTTCAGCCTCTGCCTCATCAAGTCCCCAGATCCCTCTTAGAGCTTTAATCCACTAGTAATTCGTTCCTTCAATAGGCGGAGAAGCCTTTACAGCAGGTAGACACAACTTCAGAAAGTCCCTCCTTTCTAACTACCGCTCAACATCAGTTTGGGTACCCTTCCCAAACTAACACTTAAGTTGGATGAAATAGATTATAGAAAGTCCCTCCTTTCTAACTATCACTTCCTCAATTTGGGTAAACTTCCCAAACTAACACTCAAGATCTCAGAAGAGATTTGTAAACTTTATTCAACTTATAAAATGTTGATTCCTTACAATGTTATATCTCAAAATGGATTCTCTCTATTACAAACAGATATAGAAATGATTTTTTGCTTGATTGATTTTAATTTCTGGGAAGCTAGAATGACAGTGGCTTAGCTCTTAGGAAAATCAATGTGATTCACAGTTCACTTCATATCTTCAACATCTGCTTCAGTCTTCTATTTATACATAGAGGATCTGCAGGTTAGTCATTGTCGACTTCTGATCTTTGTACTTCTTTAATATTTCATCTCTTCACATCTTTCAAATCTTCCCGTTGGAGATAGCTTCTGAGATATTCAGAGATAGAAAAATGAACTTTGAGGCGAGATAAGCTTCCATGGATGAAAGCTCTTTTATCTTCAAGTGAAACCAATTTGGAGAGAGAGAGATGCGTGATGTGCAACGTACAATCTTGCTTGGTTGAAGTTGCTGACATGTTCTGGCATGCGCAGAGACACTAAGGAATGGTGGTTGACAGAGGCGCACTCTACTTGGACTTTTGTGAAAAAGTATCAGATAAACTTTAGTGGAGTGGAGCCATTTTGACTTGTTGTGAATATTGTATTGTTTGCTTCATTGATTAAGAAAGTAACAAAAGAGAGTATTCTGTTTCTTAACAGAAACCGTTAGTAGTACAGATGTCAATTAATTCTCAAAGTGTCATAATAAAGAATTGCTTTTAATTAATAAAAGCAGCACTCAGTTTGTGCTGAGTGACTATTTCCTAAACTACATAGTACTCAGCATGGATTCTACTTAGTAAAGCAGAACTCAGCTTTTCCTATCTAAGCCGTAACTTAATTAATTACTTACAGTAAGTTGAGTTGATTTTTCCACAATACTTAAGTCTACCTAATTAATTAAGATTATACTTAGTACCTAATTAAATTCACTATCCTATTCGGTTTGCTATTTCCAAAACATTTTTAAGTAGTTGTTAGGTACTAATTAACTTGGGTTCTACAAATATCCTCCATATACTTACTAAAAATAGCCGAAACACACCTTTGAAAAGTAGCCGGAGCATTGCACAACCCAAAAGGCATTCTTCTATAAGCAAATGTACCCAATGACATGTAAAAGTGGTTTTATCCTGGTCATCTGGCTTAATATGAATTTGAAAATATCCAGAGAACCCATCTAGAAAACAGTAAAATGCATGACCTAATATCCTTTCTAACATTTGATCTATAAATGGTAAAGGGAAATCGGTCTTTCCTAGTGGCTGCATTTAATTTTCGGTAATCTATGCAAGCTCTCCATCCAGTTGTTGTCCTAGTAGGAACTAAGTTACCCTTTTCCTTCTAAACTACAGTAATACCTCCATTTTTCGGAACACATTGAACATGACTGACCCATTCACTATTTGAAATTGGATAGATAATTCCTGTATCTAATAACTTAATAATTTTTTTCTTAACAACTTCCTTCATGTGAGGATTTAATCTTATTTGCCTTTCTATTCTAGGTTTACTTTCATTCTCCAAATTAATAGAATGCATCACTATATTAGGGCCAATCCCTCTAATGTCAGAAATCTTCCATCCAATACTTCTTATTCTACCCTTTATTGTTTCCTATAATGCTTCTTCCTGCAGACTAGATAACTTACTAGAAATGATAATGGGTAGGGTATTGTTGCTTCCTAAAAATGCATACTTCAAATGAATAGGCAATTGCTTCAATTCTACTAAGGGTGGTTTATCTATAAAAGTGGTATAGGATCATCTTCTCTAACTAATTTTTCAGTTTCAGAGAAATATTCTAAATTTTCAAGGGATTTAGATGTTGACTCTTCACGAGATGTAACATGACAAATTTCATCAACACATGTATCAATTAACTTATCAATCATGTAATCTCCATAAAACTTATCCCAATGTATATTAGTAAACATTATGACACAAAATAAAATAAAATTATAGACAAACAAATATATACAGTCAAACCTCTATAAATTAATAATGTTAGGACCATGAAATTTTATTAATTTAGCAAGGTATTAATTAATCACGTAAAGTAATAATTATTAATTTATAGAGTATGTAGTTTATATCTCTACAATGTGAATATGTATGAAATATATGAATTTAATTAATAAGTATTAATCATGCATATTAACTAAATTCATGTATTTTCATTGATAAACTTTTAGTATACTATACATATCTCAAGTTAAATGTATAAATCCACTCAACTATTAATACAATTACATGTACAAATATTAACTAAGTTACTATATAAAGAGAGTTACTACATATAACTCTATAAAACAAAAGAAAAAAATGGCTTCGCATCTCAAAGGTATACAAAAATCAACCATGACAGATGGTATACGTAGAGAATTATGTGAGTTTAGACAACAAAATCCAGCATGCACTCAAAAGCAATTGCAACAATGAGTGTCAGAGAAGTTTAATTTGCAAGTTAGTCAAGCTACAATATCAAATGCGATTAAGAGATCAGTAGAGTATCTATCAATCATGACACAATATATGTTGAAGATGTTTTGAACTCTGGGAGAAAATGACACAAGTTTGGAGTTGTCTATGGATGAACAAATAATTAAGAGTGTTATGGAAAGCAACAAAGAAGATGAAGTTGAAGATGACAGTGTGGAATTAGAACAAGTTTTGTGCAAAGATGCTTTGAAAGTACCAATCACCTTACAACACTTCCTTTTACAATATGAGAACTCTACACCGGAATTTCTCAATGCTCTAAGAAAGGTTAGAGATAAGATTCAAGGGGATGTTAATTTTAAAAAGAAACAAGTAACATAAGATTCATATTTTCAAAAATCTTCTTAGATTAGTTATGAATTATATGAAATATATTTTTACAAATTATGCATTATTAATTTATATGTCAAATGGGACCTATATGAATTTATTTTTTTGTATTATCTTATAAATTTAGCGAATTATTAATTTACCACGTTGGCCCCGACTAGGGACCGGAGAAAATTATTATTTTAGCGAGATTATTAATTTGTCGAGTATTAATTTAACAAGGTTCTATTGTATATAAAATAAAAGCAATGTAAAAACGTATTGTAGTCCCTAGTAATTTAATCTCTAGAACGCACTTGCCTTCCCCGGAAACAGCGCCAAAAACTTGTTCGCAAGGTTTTGATTCTACTGAGTCTGAGTGTTTATATTTTATAAAGAATCCAAAAACCTTGTCTCCCACTTTCCTACTGATAAGATAAGAGTTCAAAATACAAATAGGTGTTGTCAATACCGCTTATCTAAATAGAAAAATGGTGATCACTATAAGTATACAGTTACGATGTAGTTTTAAAAGATATCGATCCCACGGGGAAGGAACCAGTTCTAAAGATCAACAAGAGGAACTGAACAAAAGAAAATAATGTAATTTATTTTGGAAGATTGGAATGATGGATGGATAGACAAATGTATGAAAGATAAGAGAAGATAAAAAGTATATAGATATTCGCTACAAACAAGTATAACAAAGAAAACATGCAAAATCATCAAAGATATTACGTACACTAGATTAATTTAACAGATTCGGTTCTAGACACTCAGATATTCAATTATTCACCACAGAGCAACACATGAAATGACTTTTCTAAATCTAATGCAAACGAATTAAGACGATTATATAAACCTGGATAACAATAGTACTATGCTTAGTACTGGTCGCTCTCACATAGCCATATCTAGTAAGTTACCATTCCAAAAATGTTAGCTCACTAAACAGCGTTATAATCACAGATCCAGTAATTATACACAATCTCGTTAACCCTGAAACTACTCTTAAAGTTAACTCAAAAGCATATAACTTGATTAATATAAAAGACTCAACATGAAATATACATTATGACACATAGACATATCACAAACTTCAAAACAAAAAGTATAAGTAGAAAGCAAAGCAAAGTTGTAAGGTATGCAAGTGAGAGCTAAAGTTGATCAAACCGTATCCACTCTTTAATGAGAGTCATCAATTCCAACAATTCTTGTGTCTACTTTGAATTCGGTCTCGACTCGTACAGAACCTCCTCTAGGATGCTATTCTTTTTGTGAATATCGAATAAACAAATATTGAAGAATGAAAACTTTTATTGATAAGTGATTTGCAATTACGCTTATACAACAAATGCTTGAATATGTAGAGAAATCTAGTGATCGAAATAAGGTTCGAATCACTTATACATTTTCTCGCTAACACTCATGAACGTAGCGAAATCTAGATATTTTTACTCTCTATCTATGCATACACTATGCACTATAACACACACATAATCATTCACAATCCCCTCTTGCTTTCCTTTCAAAACTGGTGAGTTTGAAGCCCTATTTATAGAGTACGAAGGGTTGCGTCTATCCAAACGAAGAGTTGTGTCCATTGGCGAAAGATTGCATCACTTCATTGTGATTTGTTGAATTGGTTTGATCTTATCCATAATGGAAAGGTATTTTTTTCATGATTGGTTAACTTCCAAAAGGTTTTTTTTCATTTGGTAGTTGATGGCAGTTAATGGAGGTTGATCGTTCTTATCCGGCGGTTGAAAGAAGAGAAGAGTTGACAAAAAACCATTAAGGTCATGACCGTGAATGATTGTCGCGATCGTGAATACTTGGTTGATAACTTTCTGTTGCGAATGTTAACAAGTCGTGACTACGATATGTGTTTCATGATTATGACATGCCTTTATTCACATGATTCCTCTTTGCGATTTCTACCGATCTTTAACATCTTCGATCCTTTGCCAAATCCTTAAATTCCACGCATCATTTTGCACCATTTTTACCATTTTTTCATAGATTTCCAACTTTAATCATTTTACTTCCAAGATTTACCTAGTACCTGCATTTGCATATAAAACTACATACCACGTGAAATCTTTTATATGAAGTATAAAAATGACTTAAACTATAGTGTTTAATGTGTAAAACTATCATGATAATAAGTGTAATTATCACTTATCACATCCCAATTCCAAGTTGTCTTAATATAGTTAATCTAATTATTTTAGCACATGATTTGAATTGAATATTCAAATGATTAATTATAAATATGAGATATTAAATACATAATACTTAAGTGAACATACGTCAAATGGAAGATGCTAGTGACTATTGTATTTGGTGACCATCGGTGAATGTCAGATTCACTTTGAAGCTCTTCTATCGTTGGATGCAAGTGTATACTCAACGATGCGATGTATCGAGAATGTTTTGACGTGCATCTATCTCACCCTCACATTTGCTAATATGTTGGAAGGCATATGGAGGCTATGTTTCTACACATGAAGCCTTGCAACAAAGGGGTATTTACTTGGCTTCAATTTGCTATCTTTGCTGTCAAAAAGAGGAAACATGTGATCATTTATTTGTTGTGTGTCCATTTGCAGTACAACTATGGATGGCTATGCAATCCTTATTTGGATGTTCTTTGGACATAACGGCAGATTTGAAAACAACTAGTACCTCAGCTTTTTAGCAAAAATTCAGCTAAAAAATTCAATTACTTTGGATGACTGGTATTATCAAAGTTGTTTGGCTGAGATGGACTACACATTGCAAATGTATTTTTAAGAACTTCCGACCAAACATTCATCACTCTCTTTACCTACTTTGGTCTACTCTTCGATGAACTAATCAATCGGGTTATGGAACAATTTGGAACTCAGTTATGGAAAAGAATATTTTGATAAATTTAAATCTTAGTCCACGGTTAACAAAAGCGCCTCAAATCATTCTAGTCTATTGGAGGCCACCACTAGTAGGATGGGTTAAGGTTAACATGCATGCCAGTTTGCAAGGGAATGCAGGGCGTTCTGGTTTTGGCTGAATTTTTCGCAATGATAGAGTATGGCCCTTCACTGTTTCTGCTTTCCAATGGAATCGTCCTTTGTGTATATGGCTGAGTTAAAAGTGACAATCTGTATGATAAACATGGTTGTTGATAAAGGATGGCAGCAGCTATGGTTGGAGCGATTTTTCATATGTGGTTTACCTCCTTCGATCGTGCAACGGGCAGGTGCCATGGAGATTGAGGACTTCTTGGAGATCATGTTTGATAGCTTTGAACCACATGAACTTCATTGTCACCTATATTTTAAGGAAAGGAAATGGACTACCGACTCCTTGGCTACACATGGTAGGATTTCACAATGAGAATGTAATTGAGAAACATTTCCCCAGTTTTGTTTACATCTTTATGCACATGACTTGAGTGGGCGAAGCTTGTTTCGGTTCTCATAGTTTACCTTTCATGTTTCCTTAACTTATTTTTTTTTCTTTTCCTTTAATAATTAAGAAGCTTTGGGTTATCTCCGACTAAGAGTCATCCTTGAAGTAGCCTAGATCTTTATTTCATTAAAAAAAATACATAATACTAAAGCAAATAATAAATGTGTGTCAGACACATGAAATTAGGCTATAATAAATATGTAGTGCTAAAAAATAACTTAGTATTTAACATGTATGAAACAAACTTGATTATGTGTCTTTATTCCTTAAGATAATAGATTTGTCATCTTCAAAACACTTAGGATAAAATTATCAAAAAAACTGAGATTCTAACATTATGTTCGGTGTTTTAACACCAGTAGATTGCTTTTAGTATGTTTTAGATTGCCTATGTTTTTCGATATGCAAATCATGATGCGTAGTTTTTAGCTTGAGTAGCCAATTCTTTGACAAGTATGATGGACTTTGTCCACCTTTGATTAGTGCTGTAATTGTTTCTGTTTTGATATAATAGACATATTCTTCCAAAAATAATTTATGTCAAGACAACTAATAACTTTGTTAATTTCACAAACTAGTTAATAAAATTATGATACACCTATAATTTTGAAATTATTCTGGTATCTCTTTAAACACAAATCTTATTTTTTTAAAATATTTTATAGGAAATACATTTCGTTTTTACATTTACAAAAAATGACTACATTTAAATGTATAAGGTGTTATAAATATATTTTTTGTAACATATGTATTGATGTCCATTGATGTCAAACTTAACTCTTCATTAGTACTATGTAACTTATGTCTTTACATATCTATTGTATTTGTCTATAAATATAGACTTACTCCATTGACTTAATAAGAAGAATAAGATTACTTCTTCCTTACTTTCTCTCCATTTATCTTATGCTTCACATTTCTATAGTTTATATTCTTGTTTGTTCATTTTATTAACAACACGTTATCAGCACGAGTTTGCTCTTTCGATCTATATAAACAAGAATATCATTCAACTGATATGATGAAAGAAATTGTTATTGGTGATGAGTATTACAGAGATGTATGGATTTCGAATAATCAGGAAGTTTTCTAAGATTTTGTTTCTTTTACATTAAGCTTAATTTTATTGAATTTAGTGAATTTAAATATTGATATTTTGATTTATGTTTTTTTAAAAATTATCTTTTGTGAGGCATCAAACAATTATCAGAGTTCTATATGTTGGAGCATCAATGGAAACTTCAGATTAATTTCAAGATCGTTATAAACTTATGGTAAATGAACAAAATTGGTAATGTTTAATTTGAGTTTGTATTATTATTTTGATCAATTTTGAGTTTACAAAGATTATTGTATTTTGTTATAATCTATGAAATATTAAAATAGTAATAGTCGACTATTAAAGATCTGATAGATTATTTTGGAATGTATAAAGGAAATCTTACACTATTTGCTAGCAGTTTTCACTCGAAGTGGAAAAATAAAATTTTGAATAATTTCCACCCAAAGTTGAAAATAAAATTGAGGTTTAATAACTACCAATTGTGGAAAATCGAATTGCTATCTAATAATCACCAGAAGTGGAAAATCAAATTGAGGCTTAGTAACCACCAGAAGTGGAAAATCGAATTGATATTTTGATAAAAGGAAATGAATTAGTTATGATATTTATTGATGTCAAGACTAATGAAGCAATTTCATATATTGAAAATAACAAAATATTATTATGAGTTGAAAATAATTGAAATGAATGTTACCATAGTATCGAGTAACATAAATTGTTGAAGGCTCTAGAAGAGTTGATATATATTTTGTAAATGCTCCAGAAAATCCATAATTAGTGTACCAAGGGCATAAAAATTTGTTCAAGAGCTAGTATTAAGGCAGTAAAGAAGTAAAAAAATTATTGAATGCTATGGAAGAGATAATGTTATGTGTTGAGGGCATAAACAAATTATTGAATGGTCTTGATGACCCAATGTTAATCTACCAATGTGATGATTATTATGAATAATGTATTATATTCCCCAATTTCTCACATATGGAGTTTTAAATCATTTGCAAAAATAAATGGTATTGAAAATGTGAGTAAAGACATTAAAGAATGTCTTCATGGTACATATCTTTTTTGGTCAATTTAATTATAAACTTGAAGTATATATATAGAGATAATTATAAAATTTGGCATGATCGCTTAGGTCATCCTACTTTGATAATGATGAGAAATATAATAGATAATGCACATGGGCATCTATTGAAGAATAATGAATAATTTTGTGTTGCTAGTTTGCAAGAAAACTGATTATAAAACATTCCAGTAGTAAGGTTTTAAATTAATCTTTGATAAAAATGCATATCGTGTGATATATGTGAAAAAATTCATCCATGATTGTACCATTTAATTCTTAATTTAGTCACTTCTATAAGAAGTATAATCACCTAGAGTTGATGCTTCAACTAAATTGTCACAACTAACATGTATGGTTTTGTATGTCTATTAAGATTAAAATATGAACATCATGTAGAATATGTTCAGGTTCAAAATGGTATGATAGAACCACGTACTTAACGTCTGCATTGATTGCACAACCATGATTATGTGAACAAATATTTTTTTTATTTGTATAAGGATATGCAATATATGTTTAAGATCATAAAGCTATTATGAATATTTTTCCCATATTATTAGTTTTGGTTATAAGCTCATTACTTCTCATTCAAGAGTTTTTGTTATGTAGTTTATGTGCATATAACTCAATAACAACGAACCAGAATGGGTCCTTTAAGGAAATTATTATTTTATATTGGATATGAATTTCCATAAAAAATTAATTGAGCATTTACAAAACAATACGCTCTTTGCAAAGATTGCAAATTTTATTTTGATGAAAGCATTTTTCCAAATTATGGGGAGAAAGTAAAAGATAATTTTGGAGTAGATAAAATTGTCTAATGCTTCATTATTAATTTATATGGGTCCTGTAATGGAATACAAAATGAAATTCTTGAAGAATAATTAAAAATAACTCTATAACACACCTGAAACGTGGATGACCAATTGGTTTAAAGGATAAAAATCCTTGAAAATAGAAAATTCGCTAGAATAAAGATAATCCCATTGAGTATATATATACAAATACACTTCCCACAAGAGTACTAATAGCACTTGAAGTGCGAACACCTGAAGTTGTTGAAAATGGAAAATTAAGTTAATTATATTGGTACTAGTAAAATATGGAATGAATTTAAATTTGTTATGGACCATGTTTTACCATTGGGGCAATAAAAATATGAACCAAATTCGCGGTATATTCAAGAATGTCAAACAAGTTTGTTGTTGGAAAACATGGAAATATGTAATCCGAACATAATTAATTTCTCTTGAAAATAAATGTATTCATACCTACATTTCGAACACTGAAAGAGATAAAATCGATGACATATTATTAATTTCTTTACCTTCATTTTTTTATCTTCAACTTTTATTTTATTTGTATTATTACTAATTCATATAATGTGATAGAGTTGCAAAGATCCATGAATTGTTTAAAACAGATTGGATCATATCAGTAGTAAAAAAAATTTAATGACAATTTACGAAGATAATGCAGCATGCATCACAATGCTCAAGAATGAATATATTGAAAGCGATAGATCTACTCAAATTTTACACAAATTCTTTTATGCTCATGATCTCATGAACACTGGTCAAATTGACATCAACAAAGATAGATCAAGTTACAATCCAACAAATATTTTTACTAAGACATGTGCGCAATATTTAGATGTGTAAGCTCAAGAATATGTATTTACCATTGTATTTTTTAGGGGAAGTAAAATTGCATATGAAAATTATACTCTTTTTCATTCGCTAAGATTTTGTCCCATTGAGTTTTTCTTGGCAAGGTTTTAACGAGGCATATTCATATTGCATAATCATGTTCTTGTGAATATGGGAGGTAAACATTGCACTTTTTATCCCTTAGTCAAAGATTTTGTCCCACAGGGATTTCCTTGTTAAGGTTTTTAACGAGGTAGTATCTCATTCACGAAAATGGACATCAAAGGGGAAGTGTTGTAAATGTATGTTTTGTAACATATGTATTGATGTCCATTGATGTCAAACTTAACTCTTCATTAGTAATATGTAACTTATGTCTTTACATATCCATTGTATTTGTATATAAATATACAGTTACTCCATTGACTTAATAAGAAGAATAAAATTACTTCTTCCTTTATCTCCATTTATCTTATGTTTCATATTTCTATAGTTTAAATTTTTTTTGTTCATTTTATTTATAACATAAGGATTATGAGCGATGACCTGACTAAATTTTAATTAATGAAGGATTATTATTCAGTTTGTTATGTATATACACCCTATGCCGCAATACCCGTCGATTTCATATAATATCCAAATTTTGACATGGAAATACTTCATTTATCAGTCAATTCTCCGTATTAAATGTTTCCAAGAGTAATATAATTCTAGAAAACTCAAATAATAATTGAATTACGTAGAAATTGTACATATTAAAATTTCTTTAAGGTGGAGTGATATGTCTAATTTCTGTAGTCATGTAATGCATCACACTGGATCGTTGGGGACTGTAATTTGTAATATATATTTTGTTATATAGATAGATATGTACTGAAGATATGTAAGGACAAAATAGGGTAACAAAATATAAAGAATCAAATAGTAATGTGTATTTCAACTGAACCAAGCATATTATAAAATAAATGAAACCGAACATAGTAAAGAATTATTTGAAAAGCCCAAATATTACATTTACAACTTATCATAAAATTATTGTCATAATAATTTTCTTCTTGGCTTCAATATATGATGATTTTTGTTAGTTATTTTGTACCTTTTAAGTTTTTTAATGGGTTTGGAGTGGGATAAAAAGTATTCAAACACCTTTTTGTAATCACAATCAGTGTCAATAGCATAGTTAATAAAGATATCAATACCAGAGATAAAGGTTTACAGTTAGAAAGCATACAAAACGATTTATCCTGGTTCAGCAGCCGGTGCTTACTCCAGTCCCTGATTCCTTCTCTCAGTTTAATCCACTATAGAATTATGTCCAACAGGTAGATACTAAACCTATTTACAACTTAATCTATTCCTCACTTGAAAGTATATTTCTTACAAGTTTGAATACAACAACCAAGTTCCCAACTACCTATAATCCAAGTAGTGCTTTCTCAATTACAAGATTGAATAAGTTTGTGAAGAGAGAACATTTGATCACTAAAGATTACACTCTTTCTAAGCTAATCTAATGATGATTACAATAAGTGCTAAGCTCAATGTTTCCGAATCTCCCTTAGAAGTATGAAAAGTTTAAGCTCAAATTCTTCAATAGCAAATGAGATTATCAATTAAGCTCTTGTTGGCTTGTGTTGTATCTTAATAATTGATCTTGGCAAGCTTTTATAGATAATTTGAGGTAGCTAAACATAATGAAGCCGTTAGAAACATCTTGCGACTTTTGTGAGATAAGACTTAGATCTTCAAGGTCTTCTAGCCGTTAATTTCTATATTTGGAGTGTCTTCAAGTGGTTATTAATCCTTGTTAGATATTTGATACTTGATTAGGTGTCCAGGGCTTGATTTGGTAAGTCTCGAAAGGTTGATGATCACCATTTGTTGAATGAAGCTTGATGAGGACTTTGCAAAAACTGATACTGGACAGACTAACTTTACTTGTTCAATAGCGTTTTTTGCTATTTAAGGTAATCTGTTAGTAGTTGGTCAAAGCCAGCAGCGTTGAGTTTTGTGCTGGTTCTTTTTTCAGCTTCCAAAGTTTTCCTTTTTCATTTTCCAAAGTCTGAAAAACTTTCTTCAAGATATTGATAAGTGGACACATACACACAAATGAAAATATGTTTTTTGCATCACAATTTCAAGTTAACTCAAAATAGTTTATCTACATATTCTGACTCATGATTTGAATTAAATATTCAAATGATTAATCATAAATGTGGGGATATTAAATACATAATACTCAAGCATATAAATGTGTGTTAGACGCATGAAATTCGGCTATAATAAATATGTAGTGCTAAAAAAATAACTTAGTATTAAAGATGTATGACACAAACTTGGTTATGCTTTTTTTTTCTTTAAGATAATTAATTTGTTATCTTCAAAACACTTACGATAAAATTATCCAAAAAACTGATATTCTAACATTATGTTCGGTGGTTTAACACCGGTAGATTGCTTTTTAGTATTTGTTATTTTGTCTATGTTTTTCAATCAGCAAATCATGATGTGTAGTTATTAGTTAGAGCAGCCAATTATTCGACAGATATGAGCGACTTTGTACACCTTTAATTAGTGTAGCAATTGTTTCTGATTTGATATAATAGACATATTCTTCAGTAAAAAAATTTATGTCATGTCAACTAATAACTTTGTTAATTTTACAAATTAGTTAATAAAATTACAAAACACCTCAATTATAAATTTTGAAATTATTTTTGTAACTCTTTGAAACAAAAATCTTGTTTTTAAAAATATTTCATTTACTACATTTTAATGTATAAGGATTATTATTGCTTTATTATTTTTGGGCCACGACCCGACTAAATTTTTATGAATGAAGGATTATCATTCAGTCTGTTATGTATGTACACCCTATGCCGCAATACCCGTCGATTTCATATAATATCCATAATTTGACTTTGAATTACGTCATTTATCAGTCACTTCTCCGTATAAAATGTTTTCAAAGAGTAATATTATAATAGAAAATTTAAATAATAATTGAATTACGTAGACGATTGTACATATTAAAATTTCTTCAAGGTAGAGTGATATTTCTAATTTTTGTAGTCCTGTAATGCATCACACAAGATCATTGTGGAGTGTAATTTGTGATATATATTTTGTTATATAGATAGATATGTGTGCATATCGTAAAAATATGTAAGGACAAAATAGGGTAACAAAATATAAACGATGGGTAATGTGTATTTCAAATGAACCAAGCATATTATAATATAAAGGGGTTTTCAGGGGAATGGACTTAAATGTATTGAACATAGTAAATAATTTTTTGAAAAGCCCAAAGATTACATTTACAATTGTGGCCCATAGCTATATGGCCTTAGCATCTTTTAATTGATGAAAGCCAACATGCTTGGCCTTTTTTTATCTCAGCTCAATTTTTCTTTGTAACCCTAAGTATAAAAACTTGTTTCTTTAGAAGCCTTTTCAGTTTTCTCTTCTTCTCTGATTCAAATTTGCTCTTCTCTTCTCCGTTTACTTGCAACTTACATGCAACTCCATTTGATGGAGCGTGAGATGGCACGTGATGGCAAGGCGGTTATTCTGTTAGAGCTCTCCTATTTAAATAGAAGAAAGAGGGGTTTTGAGTATGCTTGGTTATTTTGCTTTCTGTGATTTGCTTTTGTATTCTTTGAGTTGTTTGCCTCTTTTAGATCTCTAATTTTCTGTTTGCATGCAAGATTCAGTTAGTTTGTATGCGTTTATACTTTAGAGATTCTGTTGAAACTCAGGCCACCTAAAACTTTGTAACCGATGGCTTTTTTGCCTTGAATAGTGAAAGAAACCAACCTAGCTCATTGGATTACTCCTTCAAACGAGTGGCCTGACTTCTATTCGTCCACTCGGAAGGAACCAAGTAAAAATATCATGTGTTCTTTGCTTTTCAACCTATGGTTTTATGCATAGTAATATTGTTTTCTTTGATTCGCTCAGTTTTATGCATTTAAATCACTACAAATTGGTATAAGAGCTTTTTCTTACGATTCTTATGTTTTCTGCATAGACTAAAAGCTTGAAAGTTGTTTTGCTTTTGATCAATATCTTAAAGCATGATTTAGTGATAATCTTTGAGGCTTTAGTTCTTAATTGGTAGCATAAAAGCATGTTTCCCTGACTTAGTTGTGTATATGCTAGTATCTTTCCTTATTAGATTGATTTTCTGTTCATCTTTGGAAGTTTTCTAATAATCTTGATTTTTTACTTTCCTATGAATCATTGGATCCCTTGATAACGTATTTGGATCTCCAATGTGTGGATTTTGTTCTTTTGAGAGGTGCATTTTAAAACTCATCAAAATCTTGCTCTCTACAAGGTATGTCAATCTTTTAACTCGACCTTCCTATAAGTAACATTTCTGAATCATCTCTTCTTCTCTTCTCCTTTATTTTCTTTTTTGTCCTACTCTTAACTAGCATGGTATGAATCTATAAGTGAAATTTTGTCCAATTGCTTTGTGTTATTTATGTGATATAGATGTTATATGCTAAGCTGATCTTTTATCTGAAATTGAGTATCTTAGTGAATCTTGATTTTCTTTGCTATCAAAATCTAAGATCTCAGTCTTGTGTCTCAATTCTTTTAGGAATAAAGTTATGTTTGCTTGTCTATGTTTCTATGTCTATGTCTAGAGTAACTCTTGAGAATTTTGATGGGAAAGGAGATTTCACTTGATGGAAAAGTAAAATGAAAGCAGTCCTGGTTCAATAGAAGTGTCATCGAGCTTTGCAAGGTATTGGTGCACTTCCTGCTGAACTTTCTGTTAGACATGATGCATGCCCAAGAGGCAATTATGGCAATATATCTTTATTAGTTATAATGTACAAACGGTTTTGGATTATTATTAATAATAATTAAGGCATCTTTGTTGCTTATTAGTGCTTTTAATTAATTCATGTATCTTGCTGGTATCATATATGTATAGTATCCAATATGTATATGCACATTGATGAGACAAAGTTCGTGACTACTTCATAGCATAAAAGTGCGAGGATATAGTGGGAGCTATGTGGTGTGAGAACTGCACATATGTGTTACTATGAATAGTCTAAATATCCCTAGTAACAGTTTCATTGAGACTGGACATCAATGAAATAGACAGAGTGACATGTGTTGGCTTACTCCTTGGATCAAATCCAAGCATCCGATCTCATGAGCTGAAGGTGGTACCTTGAGTTAACACATGAATGCATTCGGGTAATACACTAGAGATAGCTATAAGATAGACATTTAGAAATAACTATATCTATGTGTTAGTGTCATGTCTTATTTCAGTAGCAGTATAAGTATCCTCAAACCTGAGATACTGGTTACCTTGTGTAGGAGTTACTATACTTTGGGTCATACTTATTCATACCTTAGTGATCAGGATGACACTGGTGATTACGGGTATAGTAATGATCACATGTTGGTGAGCCGAGTAGTCAAGATGGGATCCATCACTCTTGATATAGTGATATAGTGGGAGATGTACCTCAGGGCCCCTTGTTGAAGGGACACACTCATAAACATCTAATCAGAGTATAAGATTGATAGAATGGGTTTCTAGTTAATCTTGATACATAGTGGCCGAGTGGTGTTCCTTGTGAACAAGTCTAATTCTAGGATAGGTACGACTATTAGATGAGTTAACACTTAATTCGAGCTCAATAAACTGGATGGTACTTAACTTGATGGAAGGAGTGTATTGTATTGGTTACTACTGCAGAACAATATCAAGTCACAAGCACGTGACTTTCCAAGTATCGGAGGATCATACGCCTTTGCTAGAAAGCCCATTTGATCATCTAGAGCTATCGAGTTCCATATTGGACTGGAACACTGAGCCTAAAGGTTCCCAGATGGGAAGCCAAATTTAGGTTAACCTCTAGCAGCTCAATACTTTGGGATCCTATGAGGTCACACACTTCGGGTTTTTATCGGACTAAGTAAAGAACCTATAGACTGGGTCTATATCGAGAATATCTAGTTGTCGAATTCATTATAAGAAATATTAATTGGTTGGACTGGATTAATAATTAAAAGGGAATAAAGAGAAAATAGGGAAAAAATAGCACGGAGTGGAGCAAGGGAATATTTACCGTTGCAAGTGGGCCACAAATGAACACGAGATGTTTAGAGTGGACCTGAGCGGCTACCCCGGGAGTTGAAAGGTTCACGGGCATCTAGCATGTGGGGTAAGCCTACGCGTGCTAGCGAGTTGCAAGCTCGCTTAGCCCGCAAGTTCAAGTGACCCGCGAGGCTAACCCGCTAAGTGGGATGGGATATTCCCATCCCACTTTGTGTGTCACTCCCCTTTTTCCATTTATATAAGCCTCCCCTCTCTCATTATTCTACACACTTCAGCTTAGACTTTCTCTCTGAGTTCGTCATCTTTTTCTTTGTTCGTTGTGCGAGATCCTTCACGCGATTCTCCAAACAATGAAGAGTTCTTTTAAAGGCTCTTTCTAATTAAAGTGAGCCTTCTCAGTTTATATTTTCAAGTTGATCTTCAAGCAGTCTAGC
Source organism: Euphorbia schlechtendalii (assembly GCA_949673415.1). NCBI lineage: Eukaryota > Viridiplantae > Streptophyta > Magnoliopsida > Malpighiales > Euphorbiaceae > Euphorbia > Euphorbia schlechtendalii. The sequence continues at coordinate 33,463 of CATIWQ010128580.1, read as the reverse complement.
AGCTACTATCTACTAGCGGGTTCTACCTCTACGAGGTTTTGGTCGGTGAAGATCCGTATGGATCAATCACAGAGGCTATCCTAGTTCAGAGGCGTGTGCTAACGAAGTTCTACCGAATTACTCTGAGGGAACATCACATCCAAAAAGAAAGAGAAGCGAGCACAACTGGTAATGTTCTAAACTTAGATGCTAGGTTTCTTTTATAAGTTTTATAAACCTATAAGCATCTATGAAACCTTTTAACTTATATTATTTCAATCATGACATGATTAGGAGATCTTTAGGTTAATTTTAAGGTTTGAAATTCTGCCTTTCAATGTTTGCATGTTCAATTACTGTCTTGATTAACAAGCAGAGATATCATAGCCTACCTTATGCTATGCATGGTTTATTATAATATGTTAACATGATATTTTCTATGAATTGATTAAAGTATGCTATGCATAACTAGGTTACAATTCCTATTATAGAATATGATGTGGTAACTAGATTATGGTTTTTTCTCAAACTTAGTCTAGTGATTATCATATAAATTAGCAATGTTTTATCACACGTGTAAATGCTTTGATTAAGGGTCGTCCCGTACTTCACTCAATTAAAGAAAGGAATCTTTAAATCATAGTTGTCCGTGGTACAACAAATTGAAGTGCCCGTGGTTATTTTGGCAAGGATTGGACTTGGCTTCTCATTCACTTCAAGGGGGCCTCTCCTAACTAGAAATCTCCATTAGTATTAGATTCAAAAGTACCCAAGGGACTTTATGACTTAGTCGATTTCTAGTATGGGAATTGGATTCTGCATATGATTTTACAAACATGGTTTAAGTTGTTAAATTCAAACTTATAGACATAGGTATAATGACTTAAACATGGACCTTGTTCATTTTGCATACTATGTGGAGTCTTGGCATAATGGAATGATTATGATATACTAGTCCCGGGCAAGTTCCCTTAGAGTTAATAATTCTAAATAGCTTAGAATTATTTTTTCATAATCATATCCATCGTATAAGACCTAGACTTGGGCAAGACCAGCGACACCAATAAAATCCCCACAACAATATTGAGGTGACATATAGTCTTCCCGTCATAAGTTGTGATACGAACCTTATTAACGGATGTAAGCACATGTACAACATACCTTCCCTTAACATGTGTTTGGTAATGAGACTAGATGGGGTTAATGCTTTAACAAAAATGGGTTAAATGTCCATATTATTGGAGCTAATTCCAGATTAGAGATACATTTGAGGAGTCATACAATTGGGTACGCATGTCTCGAGAAATATAACTCAAATGGATTAGCAATTGCAGTGGCTATGGATGCTACCTACTAAGGAAAATTGGTTGAACCAAATTTCTCGAATTTAAATAGAAGAGGATATTTAAATGTCGAGAAAATAGTAGGAATTATGTGTTTAATTAAAGACCTTATATTAAATGCATGTACATATACTAATGTCTAAATAAATTCTATCTTATATCTAGGTTGAACAATGAATCCAAACATAAGTCTCCGTTCGATACTTGATAATAAATTGATAGGGGTCAATTTTGGTGACTGGTTCAAAGCTATTAGAAAGGAGCTTGAGAAAAGCCACATGGATTATGTTCTAAATAATCGAAACCAGTCAATCTTGATGCCTAGGCTTCTATCCTAGCGAAAGAAGCATATCTTAAGCACACGAAGGATGCTTTCATGGTGTCACTAGTTGTTAAATTAGCCTGAAATTTTGTTCCATGCTCTAACTTGCTAACTCAATTTGACTCCAATGCTCCTCTTAGTTGTGGTATGAAGATTCCTGCAAAATAACAACTGTCGCTATGGGGGACTAGCCGTGTGATCTACGTAACCTCTTCGATGTTTAAGTTAGATCGAATTTAAGAGAGGAGGCAGAGAGCTTTTTTGTGAATTTAGAATACGTACTTTTGTGTGGTGACCCAAATGGTCTTTTTATACTCCTTGAACGTCTCCTGGTCTTATCCAATAATGTGAATCAACTAGAGTTCTAGCTTTAGTGAATCTTTATCTTGTTGATAAGATAAAGTTTATCTAAATTGGGAGTTCCAATTATTGAGGTCTCTTTGTGGACTTAGAACCTTAATTGGACTCTGTGCTCTCGAGGCGTTGGGGTTAGTCCAGGAGGACAAATCGACTCAGCTTGTGACCGCCTGGACATTTCTCTGAAATAGGGGAAGACTCTCTCTTCCAATTTTGGGGCGGATATAGTCCGCCTGGACGATTACTGAGACTTTTACTCTTAGAGAAGATGAAATCCTCTTGTACCAGTAGTAATATTCTTAGCCTTATCATGATATCTTTCCCTATTCCATGAGGTTTTGGTCTGCCTAGAGGTTTTGTGTGGCATGCACGTGCATGTTATTATTTGACCATGTTAACAGAAGTCCCCCCTTTAGTGTGGGAGTTTCTTTAGGAGCTTGTGTTTGGGATCTGCTTGGTTCAGGCGGATTTGTCAACACGTGCAAATCTAGGGCATAAGTGTCTTGAGAGCCAAATGAAAAGTTTTTATCTTTTCAAATTTCAAACGTGAGGTGGAGAACAAGCCACGTGTCAGGTATGGGGCGAGTGCCTCTTCACATGTCTTTTCTTCTCTATATAAAGTTTCCTATTTCTTCTTTTCCAATATTTCTGCAATTTCTCTCCTTTTCGACAATTTTGTATACTTCTTAATTAAGATCCATCAACCATCTTTCCCTTTCTCAAACTTCTCCAATCAAGTATTCACTCGATACAAGTAAGCTTCCATATTTTCTTTTCTGCTTTTCTCTCATCATTTGTTGCTTGTACCTGAAATGCCATAATGTTAGTTCTTCCCTCTACTCAACTATTAATTATTTGATTTGTGGGATGCTCAGATGCTTAATATTCTTCTAGTTTGATTCCATGATGTTGTTTTAATCATGCTTTGAACAATCAACTAGGAAAGGAATTTAACGCTTTGCATCTTAATTTCCTAAAATTGCTCGCTCATATGTTTCTTTATTTTCCCGGAATTACTTGTTCATGTATAGAACACTTGCTAGATATGAGATGCCCACTCAATTGACATGAATGTTGTTTGTGTATTCCCTTTGCTATTAAGATTTGAAGTATTAGCGTAGTTGGTTCAAATACTGTTTATGCCACCTTGAACTATCTTAGGATTCTTTAGGATTTTTTCTAACTTTTTAGGGTTTTAATAGGTGAAAATGACTGATTCCGCCTCCTCCACTCGTAGCCAATTTAGTAGGGATTTAGCTAAGATGAACTCCAAGTACTTCAAACCTTTGAACATAGACTATACTAACTATGTCTCAACCTCTAGGGCACCCCCTCAAATTGAAGCCATGTTTGAGTCGGGTGAGAATCGAGCATCCCACAGTGAGTCTGCCTCATCCTCTCAATCCTCTTCCACTGCGGTCTGGGCTAAACTAGACGAAGAGATGGGTTTATTTCTACCAGCGCCACCTTGCCAAGTCGTTGGGGTTTCGTCTCATACTTGTAGGATGAAGAGAGGTGCGGCTTGCCCCATGAGGCGGTATGTGGCTACCCGCTCCGAGACCTTGGCTAGGGGGAAGGAAGAGCTAGGGAGATAGTGAATAGGAAACCCCATGTTGAGCTGATCGAGTTGGTTCAGGACCCCATTGATTTAGAGTTTGAGATGGAAGTTTTCCCTTAACTCAAGGAATGTGAGATAGTGCTTCCCTCCAAGGAGCAGCTGATCACTCATCCACTTGAGGGGGTTTTTTGGTATTTGCACGGGCCAAATTCGGTTTGGGTTTATCTACCCACTTCCCGAGGGTCTTAGTGAGGTTTTGAGAGCGTTCCGCCTATGTCCGGCTCAAATTCATCCCAATGCCTAGATAGATTTGGTAGGACATTATCTTATTTGCACGGGCTTGGAGATGCGTTTCGATGCTGAGTTCTTCAGGCAGATTGCTTCACTTAGGAAGACTACTAGTGAGTATCTGTATCACTTTGCTCATCGAGGTGGCTTCTACAAATTCACGAACAGGGTGGATTCAGTGAAGAACTTCAAGAGCTATTTTATTTTTTTTAAACAAGAGGATCACCATCCCTAGTTCCCCACCAAGTGGAACCCTTCCCTTGACTTCTGCAACTTTACTGGCTCGGATGCTAGGGTAGAGGCTTTTAAGGCCCTTAGGAAAAGAATGTGGCCATGCCAGAACATTAGTTAGGCAATGACCAAGAATATTAGGATTATTGAGCCGGGCTAACCAAATCCCATTTTAACTCTGGGCCCCAAGTTTTTCCAAGAATTCACTTGTATTTCTTTCTTTTCAGTGTTTAATTTTCCTTCGACTGGTGATCTTGTACAACATCCTGCCAAGGTGTCAAAGGGTAACAAACGACCTAATGAACGAGTTGAGCCTAGGATTGTTAATGCAATTCCCAGCATACGAGGGGGAGATCCCAACAAGCATAAAAGGAAGTGCAAGGCTCAAGCTGTTGAGGAGGTTCTGAATCCTTTGCAGAGCTGCCTCTACCTTCTATGACCGAAGAGGCTTCCCTCTAGTCGGTAAGGAATTAACTTTAGTTTTTTATTTGTTTGTATGGTACTAAATCTATTCCATTTTAGGATGCTCACTTCGATATCCCCATTGATTCATCTAGGCAAGTGAGTTCGGAGTCTATCTAGTTAGACCTGCTGTCATTTGCAGGGGAGGGTAATCCTTCCATCTACATTGCCTCAATCCAAAATGTCCTAAGGATAATTTTGCCTCTCCTGAGAAGGATGACTTGGTGGCCGAGTCATTGCTACAGTCATCTAAAACTTTATTTATGATGTCCATCGAGGTATTTTCCACCTTCGTTTGTGATTTGATGCTTGCTGTTTTTGTTTTTTTTATTAATGTCATGTTGGCTTTCTTAGATGGCATCTTTGGCGGCTGAGATGACTCAAAAGAGATGAGATGTGGCAAGGCTGGAATGGACTCATGAGCTTACTTCTCACGAGCTGTAGAATGTTAACAAGAAGGTTGTGGAGCTTGAGGTGGCCAAGAGCGAGATGGCTCGGTAGCTTGAGGAGGCCAATAAGAGAGTAGAGGAGGCCCAAAAGAAGGCTGAGGAGTTAGCTTCAGCTCGTGATAATTTGCAGAACATTGTCTCAAAATACGAGGTGGAAGATCCTAAAGTTATCTCTGACTATAGCCAAACTATGCTTAATATGGCGCTGGATGGCCATGAGTATGGCTGATTGATTTTTGAGGCTTGCCGAGCTCGTCATCCGGACCTTGCTGTAGATGTTATGGCGGGAGTGAAATACCTCAATGAGCTGGATATGGATGAATCGGTCGAGGAGCTAGAGGGGGGTGGATGTGATGGGACTTTTTTAGCTAAATCCCCGACGTAGCTTAGTGTTTATTTTATTTTATTTGCATTTTGTAAGAATATTCTTGCCATGCTTGGCCTTTTAATGATATTTATGACTTTCTTGCCTTGAATGTTCTTGAATGCTTCTATATAATTTATCGATTCCTGAATGGCTCCTTATAGTTTGTGTATGATTAAGCCACCTCAGCTAACCTGTTCCTACTATTGCTTAGGTCTTATGATTTTGAGCCACTAAAACGGTCTTATGCATTTGTGCCGCCACAATGGTCTTATGTTTGCCACTTAATGATTTTTAGGTCTTATGAGTTTTAGCCGCCTTAGTGGTCCTGTATTTACCACTTAATGATTTTTAGGTCTTATGCGTTTTAGCCACCTTAGTGGTCCTATGTTTACCACTTAATGATTTTTAGGTCTTATGCATTTTGGCCGCCTTAGTGGTCATATGTTTACCACTTAATGATTTTTAGGTCTTATGCATTTAAGTAGCCTCAATGTTTTAAACTCTTTTATTTTATTGATTGTGCAATCTCAAAGTATGATCAGTACTTAAATGTGCACATTTTGAAATTAATTACTTTTATTGAATAAATTAAAAACTACATCCAGGAATTCTACGCATCCGGTTATCTGGTTAAAACTTTTTAGGAAAAAACCCATTGGGAAAAAGTCCTTAAAAAGGAAAAGAGTACGGCCGCCTGGATCCCTCTAAGAGTTGTAAGCCATGTAATGTGGCCTAAGCATTGCTATGTTCCAAGTTCTTGGAACCTCCTTTCTCTCCATGGTTTGTAATTTGTAGGTTGCTGGTCCGATAACTTGTGAAACTTTATAGGGGCCTTCCCAATTCACCCCCAGCTTGCCTTTACCTTCTCATACTTGTGAGGCGGTTGTATCCTTGAGGACCATGTCACCTTCTTGGATGTGGATTTCTCTGACTTTCCTATCATGGTATTTGGCGATCCTAGCTTTGTAGAACCGCCTCGACCCCATAAATCATTGAAAAAGGTGTTTCTCCGGTAGATGTGCATGGAGTCGTTCGGTGTGCCCATAGAACATTAACCAACTCATCCGGCCAGACTCCCTTTCTTTCCATCACCCTTTTCTTTATTCCTTGACTGAGCGTTTTATTTGTAATGTTTTATGGCCGTTAGTTTGTGGGTGAGCTACTAAGCTAAAGTGGGTCTCAATCTTCAACTCCTTACAGAAATCCTGAAACTTCCTGGATGTAAATCGCGTACCATTGTCTGAGATGATTCGGTGTGGTACTTCGAATAGCATTATGATGTTCTTTCTTAAAAAATTGAGCACCCATTTTGGTGTGATACTGCTAAGAGAGACCACCTCAACCCATTTTGTAAAATGGTCAATAGCCATTGGGATCGATTTTCTTTGTCTGCTAGCTTCAAGAAGAGGTCCTGCAATTTCAATTCCTCATGTTATGAATGGCCAGGCGGTCAGAAGGAGGCATTGCATCGCGTGAGGGATGTGAGACTTTTGTGCATGAATTTGGCATTGGTGGCAGGACTTGACTTATGTCTTTGTGTCTAGGTTCATGGACTCCCAATAAAAGCCAACGAGACTTACCCTTCTCACTAATGTCATTATCGCCTGGTGGGAGCCACAATCTCCTTCATGGAGTTCTTATAGGATTTTAGCTCCTTCTTGAGCCATTATGCACTTTTTCTAAGCATTAGAGTGTGATTTTCTGTAAAGCTCCCCATTTAGCAAGGAAAACCGCATGGCTTTCCTTACAATTTTTGTGGCTCGATTTTATCTCCAGACAGTCTATTCATGGTGAGGTTATCGTAAATGGGCTTCATCCATTCGAGATCTTGTTGCTCTATTAGTGAGCTTGCCTTCGTTTCGTTGTTCGGGTGGGTAATTACCTCATACGAGCATGTGAGGTTTTTCCACTCTTCTTTGCTCGAAGCAACCTTGGCTAATTCATCTACCCGCTCATTTTCTTTCCTAGGAATATGTTCAACCTTCCATGCTACTCCTTTTGACTCTAGTATCTCTATAAGATTTCTTACCTTTGAGAGATACTTAGCCATTTCTATGTCTTTCATCTTGAAGTTTCGATTAATCTGGTTTGAGATCAGCCTCAAGTCACTTTTGAGCAGCAATTGATCTGACACTATCTGTCGGGCTAGCTCTAGCCCTTTGATAACTGCTTCGTACTCCATCGCATTGTTAGTCACGGAGAAAGCTAGTTTGGCTATGTAAGAGAATCTAATTTTTCTAGGGCCTCGAATGTATATGCCGATTCTAGCTCCTTCATTAGAGGATGCCCCATCCATGAGGATTTCTCATTCTTCAGTTTTGATTTCTTTGGAGGGCTCGAGCACTGAAAATTCTACTACAAAGTCAGCTAGGACTTGCGCTTTCATGGTGCTTCTGCATTCAAATCTTATGTCATGCTCACACAATCGGATAGCCCACTCAGCCAGTCTTCCTGATGTCTTAGGTTGTTGGAGGACTTTTTTTAATGGGAAGTTGGTCCTTACCATAATAGTGTCGGCCTGGAAGTACGGTTTTAACCGAGTGGAGACTGAGATCAAGGCTAGGGAAAGCTTTTCAATTTGAGGGTATCTGAGTTCAACATTTCTTAGCACTTTTCCAGTGTAGTATATTAGGAATTGGTCTTGCCCTTCCTCTCGAACTAGTAATGTTCCTACTGCCTCGTCAATGGCTGCCATGTACATGTAAAGTGTGTCATCCAGTTGGGGTGTGTTGAGGAGTGGTGGTTTTCCCAAGGATTTCTTTGGCTCTTCGAATGTCTCTTGACAAGGTTAATCCCATTTAAAGTCTTTATCTTTTTTCATGGCCTTGTAGAAAGGCATGCATCTCTTGGTTAAGAAAGATATAAATCCTCCTAAAGCGTTGATTTTGCAGTTTAATCATTGGACTTCATTTATGGTTCGAGGCGACTCAATCTTTAGAATTGCCTCGATCTTCTCCGGGTTTTCCTCGTTTCCTCATTAGGAAATCATGAAACCTAAGAACTTGCCACCTTTCACACTAAAGGTGCACTTTTCCAGATTGAGCTTCAGGCAGTATTCTTGCAATACTTTAAAAACCTTTCAGATGTCTTCTGCATGTTCCGCCTCGCTTCTGCTCTTGATTATCATAACATCCACGTAAACTTCCACTGATTTTCCTATCTCATCTCTGAACATCTCATTGATCAACCTTTGATAAGTTGCACCCACATTCTTCAAGCCAAATGACATGACCATGTAACAGAAGGTGCCTTGGTGGGTTATGAAGGATGTTTTTTCTTCATCAGTGGGGTGCATGGGTATTTGGTTATACCCACATTTGGCGTCTAACAACGAGTAGACTACATAGCCTGCCATTGCGTCTGCCAATTGATCTATGCTTGGGAGCTGGTAAGCATCTTTCAGAGTCGCTTTGTTCATGTCAGTGAAGTCTACACACATTCTGTAGGCTCCACCTGGTTTTTTGTTCACCACTTTTCTACTGATAAGTTTAATAATTTGTTTGCAAGATTTGGCTATATATTAATGGTGCTAAAAACTTGTTCACGTAAAGTATAGGTGTTGTTAGTACCTCTTATCAAATAGAAAAATGATGATAACTGCAAGTATAAAGTTGTGATGTAGTTTTAAAAGATATCAAACCCATAGGGAAGGAACAAAGTCTAAAGATCAATAAGGAAGACAGAATAAAGAAAATAAAATAGATTTGATATTTTGGATAGGAGGGTTAGAATGAAGAATGAGTAAATATAGATAATGAAGATTAGAGAAACTAAATATATAGATTTTCCCTATGAAATAAGGATAGAAGAGAAAACATGCAAGTTCAACAAAGATGTTATGATTCACTAAACTAATCTAATAGACTCGGTTTAAAATTCCCAGATGTTCAATTATTCGCTGCAGAGCAACACATCAAATAACTTTTCTAAACATAGCGCAAACGAATTAAGACAATTATATAAACTTGGACAACATCAATACTATGCTTAGTACGGTTCACTCTCACATAGCCACATTTAGCAAGTTACCATTCCAAAAATTTTAGCTCACTAAACAGCGCTACATCACAGATCCAGTGATTATACATGATATTGTTAACCCTGAAACTACTCTTAAAATTAACTCCAACGCATATAACTTGATTAATATAAAAGATTTAACATGAAATACGCATTATGACACATAGACATATCATAAACTTTGAAATAAAAAGTATAAGTAGAAAGCAAAGCAAAGTTGTAAGGTATGCCAGTGAAATTGAAAGTTGATCAAATAGTATCCACTCTTTAATGGGAGTCGTCAATTCCCACAATTCCTGCGTTTCCTTTGAATTCGGTCTCGACCTGTACAGAACCTCCGGTAGGATGCTATTCTTTGCTAATGTTGAATAAACAAATATTGAAGAATGAAAACTTTTATTGATAAGTGACTTGCAAGTACACTTATACAACAGTCGCTCGAGCATATAGAGAAATCTAGTGATCGAAATAAAGATTCGAATCACTTAAACATTTTCTCGCTAACACTTATGAACATAGCGACTTCTCTATCTATACACACACACACACACACACACACTATATTTCTCTCATGCATTCTAATGTTTTCCCTCTGGTTGACTACATGAAATTGTAAGGCTTGGAGACCTATTTATTGAGTTCAAAGGGTTGTGTCTATCCATATGGAGAGTCATGTCCATTGGTGAATGATTGCATTACTTCATTGTGATTGGTTGAGAAGCTTCAATCTAATCCATAATGGATAGGCACCTTTTCATGATTGGTTGATTTCTAATAGGTGTCTATTCGTTGGTAGTTGATGGTGGTTGATCATCCTTATCTGATGATTGGTAGTTAAGAAGATTAAACAAGAAACCCGTCCATGTCACTACCGCGATATATAAGTCACGACCGTGAATCTTTGATTGGTAGATTTCTTTTTTGAAGAAGAACAAGTCGCAACCGCGAATGATTGTCGCTACCATGAATTGCATTTTTCTTCAGAATTCTCCTTGTAACTTCACTGATCTTTGATAGCTTCGATCCTAAGCCAAATCTTTAAGTTCCATGCATCTTTTTGCACCTTTTTCAGTCTTTTTTCATAGAATTCCACTTTAGATCATTTTACTCCCAAGATTTACCTAGTATTTGCATTTGCATAAAAAACAACTACATACCATGTGAAATCTTTTATATGAAGTATAAAAATGACTTAAAATATAGTGTTTAGTGTATTAAATTAATATGATAAGTGGTGTAATACTTATCATTTTTTCACCAATACAACATTGGAAAGCCAGCTTGGATATTGGACTTCTCTAATGTGTCCAGCTTTTAAGAGCTTGCTTACCTCTTCTTCAATGGCTCTCTATCTCTCAAGCGCATTGTCACGGACCGCACTTGTTACTCTATAAAACATCACAACACATTTGTGAGACATGCGTAGACATGTCAAGCTAGTGGAAATGGGCAGCAAAGCATTGCGGAGAAATGCGAGAATGCGCCAAAGGGATGCGATGTGCCAACAAGAACTCTCGCACTCGAACATAGAAAATCTGCTAACCACGAACTTGGAATTGGACGAAATTACATGACAAGGTCCATAAGATGTATGGCAAGGTGTAGGCAAAATATTGTGCAAGGAAATATAAAAGGAATGTAACGTTTTGTGAGACTTGGGCCAAAAATGGCAGTCTGCCCGCATACAGCCCGCACAACCCATCCCAAAACTGCCCAGCCACGCTGCAAGGCCCAGAATCCCTTGCTGAATTCTGTCACAGGTTCCAGAATGTTCCAGCGATGGCAGAATAGCAAGGGAAACTCCCAGAATCTGCCACAAAATTGACTTTCAGCCCTCTAGAACATGTAAACCAACTTTATAGGCAATTCTAGAGTGGAATATGCCATGAATATGCCAAATAAACCTCAACCACATGTTAAGGAGGTGGTATGCCTATAAATACCAACCCTTCCCTCATTTGTAAGCATCAACCAAGATCACACACAAACATATACTCAAAAGAAGCATCCCACAAAGACATTAGCTCTCATTTGCCAAGTAGCATTTGTGTAAGCTATATCTTGTAAAAGCCTCTATTGTGTAATAAAACACACTTCTTTGACATTGTGTTCTTACTTCCTTCTTTCAAATCACTAGCCAAGCATCATTCAAGTAAGGCTTAATTAGTTCTCTCCTAAGCAAATACTTTGTGAGATCAAGCTAAGGCCGCACGTACGCGTAGGGAAATGATTAGTACGTGATAGCATGCTTCCTTTTCTTCTGAATGACCGGCTCGGTGCTAGGGTTTAAGTTTAGCTTGTGTTGCATGACCTCAGGTTTGACCCATACGAGGTCGTTAGATGACCATGAGAAAACATGTTGTTGATCAGTAATGGCACAAATTATTTCTACCTTTGCATCATTGCAAAGGCTCTTCCCAATTTTAAGCGAGTTTTCTGGGCTAACTTTGAGTTCTTCTAGCACTTCAACCACCTCAATTTTCTCCGACCGGTCATTCTCAAACTCCTCTTCCACTAGGAGTGATTCTTTGTGCAATGAGGCAAGGTATGCCTCTTAAGCTACTTGGGAGTTGCCTATTATTATCGCAGTCCCTTTTGTAGTTGGTAAGTGAAATACCAAGTCCATTGGGGAGATGAGCATGTGGGTTTCAGTTTGGAAGGGCTTGCCCAATATGACATTGAGTCCCACCAAGAAATCAGTGATGGTAAACTCTACTTTCCCGCGAAACTCATGCTTGAGGCTTCCCATTTCCACCTCCAATGTAACCTCGCCCAAGGATTGTATGGGTTAGCCATTAATCCCAATGAGTGGCGAACATCCGGCTCGAATACAAGTGCGATGTACTCCCAACTTCTCAACAACGCTTTTGATGACGATGTTCACCTAGCTGCCTGTGTCTAGAAGGATTCTTCTCACTATGATTTTTTCCATTGTCACCTCGATGACTATGGGGTCAGCATGCTATTTTTTGACTAGTGAATTTTTTCTGAAAGGCTTCAATATTTCTACCTCGCTCTCTATATTATTCTTTTTGCTAGACGAACCTCTATCTTTCTTTTGGGGTGACTTGAACTCTCGCCCACTTGCAATCACCATTATTATTCCTTTTATTCCACCAGTCTTTTTATTCGAGTCATCTTATCTCTCATCTTCGCTTCCCTCCCTTCTTTCATGTCTCTTAGTAATTCCTTTCATGAACTGGCTAAATTTCTCAACTTTGATAAGCTCATATACTACGTCGGCTAGTGATTTGCAACCATCCGTGTGATGACCTTTAGCTCTATGTAATCACAATATTTGTTCAAATCCCACCCCAAGGAGATTCCTTCAGGGATTTTAGGGAAACAGATGTTTTTCCTTTTTAGGGTTTTCTTGATTGCCACTAGCATCTAGCTCAAAGATGCATTCAACCTAGGGCTGTCTTCTTCTCGATCAAGATATCTGCCTCGACTTGATCTGCCTCGACCTTTTCACCTTCTATCATCAAATCTGGGTCTTTCCTCTCTCTTTGCTTCTCTACCCCAACTTTCTTTTCTTCGATTGAAATTTATTTCATCTACTGGAATTAAATCTTTGGCCATGCCCAACATTTGTTGGAGGCTCTTGGGATGCCTAGTGAGGATTGCATTTCTAAGATCTCTACTCCTTGTTCTTTTTAACATTGCCTCTTTGGCAATGCTGAAATCCAAATCTAGCACTTCCAGGCATGCTTCGTTGAAGCGATTGTAATAGACACGGAGTCTTTCTTCTAAGCCTTGCATAAGTTCATGCAGACTTCTCGTTACTAATCCGGCCGGGGTGGAACCTAAAAAGTGTTTGCAAAAGGCATCACTGAGTTTTTCCCAGCTACCTATGGAGTTAGGTGGGAGAGAGGTGAACCACCAGGCCACAAGGCTGCCCAATGTGGCTAAAAAGTATCTACAAATCTATGCCTTAGTGGCTCCCGCCATTTCCATTCAATTTTTAAAGTCAACGACGTGATAATTTGGATCGTCTTTTCCCATATATTTGTGAAAAGTAGGTAAGTAGACGAGCCTAGGTAGGGTCTGATTGAGGATGTTTTTCTTGAATGATGAAAAATTGGTTCTTGATGTTACCTCTTGATAAGGTACAGCCAGTTTTGCGCAAACCTTCTTGGCTTTCTTCTCGAACTCCGGGTCATCTTCCTTATCACTTTTCAGCTAGACAGCCTGATTTAAATTTCTAATTTTTGAGATCTGTTCAGGTTGCATGCCTGTTCCTAATCCTTGGATGGTGGCCAGCGTTGGCCTTATGTCTCTTGGTGGAATCTGACCATCCTTCATTGCTGATACTAGTCCCTGGAGTAATGATAATTGTGCTAATTTTCTGGCTGAGTTCAGTCCCATGGATTGCGTGGTTATGATATCCGAGGATGTTGAGAGTGTTGTGGAAGCGATTTGGGAATTCATGTGAGGGATGATGGGTGTGAAAGGTGGCTGGGTGATATTGTAGAGGTGGGGTGGCATAAGCCCTTACGACGTGCTATTAAAATCATAGATAAAGTTACGAGGTGGTATTGTATTCTGCCTGGATATGACCGAACCAGCCTTGCTCAGATCTCTATACATCACGCTGGAAGAGATGCATATCTCGATAACTGATTTCCAATACACCTCCATCTCTTCTGGGGTAACTTTGTTGCAATTTGAGCAGTGGGTTATCTCCTCCTACGGGTCCATCACCTTGGGGGCGTTCCCCAGTCTTAGGTGATGGCGCCCCCGGGACATTTATCCCTGTGGTTGGGGGATTATTGATTGTTCTATTGTGAGCCATTTGAGATTGACTAGGGACTGAATTTTTCTAATTATCAAAATGTTATTGTGAACTGAGGTTCTCGCCTGAGCAAGTAAATTCAGTACACGCTCACTACACCAATGTTAAATTAGCCTGAAACGTGGTTCCACGTGCTAACTTGATAATTGATTTTGACTCCAATGCTCCTCTTAGTTATGGTTTGAAGATTCCTGCAAAACAACAACCATCGCTATGGGGGACTAGCCATGTGACCGGCATAGCCTCTCCGATACTTAAGTCAGATCGGATTTAAGAGAGGAGGCAGAGAGCTTTTTTATGAATTTAGAATACGTACTTTTGCATGGTGACCCAAAGGGTCTTTTTATACCCCTTGAATGTCTCCTGGTCTGATCCACTAATGTGAATCAACTAGAGTTCTAGCTTTAGTGAATCTTTATCTTGTTGATAAGATAAAGTTTATATGAATTTGGAGTGCCAATTATTGAGGTCTCTTTGTGGACTTAGACCCTTAATTGGACTTTGTGCTCCCGAGGCGTCGGGGTTGGTCCAAGCAGACAAAGCGACTCAGCTTGTGGCCACCTGGACATTTCTCTGAAATAGGGGAAGACCGTCTCTTTCAATTTTGGGGTGGATATAGTCCACCTGGACGATTACCGAGGCTTTTACTCTCGGGGCCGATGCAATCCGCTTGTATCAGTAGGAACATTCCTAGCTTTATCATGATATCTTTCCCTTTCCCAAGTGGTTGTGGTCCTCCTGGAGGTTTTTGTTCACCACTTTTCTACTGATAAGTTTAATAGTTTGTTCACAAGATTTGGCTATATATCAACAGCGCCAAAAAACTTGTTCACATAAAGCAAAGGTGTTGTCAGTACCACTTATCACATAGAAAAATGATGATAATTGCAAGTATACAGTTGCGATGTAGTTTTAAAAGATATCGATCCCACAGGGAAGGACTAGCTCTAAAGATCAACAAGGTAAAATATAATAAAGAAAATAAAATATTTTTGGATTTTAGTTGGAATGATGGATGGATAGACAAATGTATGAAAGATTAGAAAAGATAAAAAGTTTAAAGATATTCCCTACGAATAAGTATGGCAAAGAAAATATGTAAAATCATCAAAGATATTACGTTCACTAGATTAATTTAACATAATCAGTTCTAGACACTTAGATATTCAATTATTCACCATAGAGTAACACATGAAATGACTTTTCTAAGTCTAGCGCAAACGAATTAAGACAATTATATAAACCTGGATAACATCAATACTATGCTTAGTACGGGTCGCTCTCACATAGCCATATTTAGCAAGTTACCATTCCAAAAATGTTGGCTCACTAAACAGCGTTATATCACAGATCCAGTGATTATACACGATATCATTAACCCCAAAACTACTCTTAAAATTAACTCCAACGCATATAACTTGATTAATATAAAAGACTTAACATGAAATACGCATTATGACACATAGACATATCATAAACTTCAAAATAGAAAGTATAAGTAGAAAGCAAGGCAAAGTTGTAAGGTATGCAAGTGAAAGCTAAAGTTGATCAGACCATATCCACTCTTTAATGGGAGTCATCAATTCCTGCAATTCCTACGTCTGCTTTGAATTCGGTCTCAGCCCATACAGAACCTCCACTAGGATGCTATTCTTTGTAAGTATCGAATAAACGAATGTTGAAGAACAAAAAATTTTATTGATAAGTGCTTTGCAATTACACTCATACAACAAATGCTCGAATATGTAGAGAAATCTAGTGATCGAAACAAGGATTCGAATCACTTAAACATTTTCTCGCTAATACTTATGGACGTAGCAAAAACTAAACATTTTTACTCTCTGCACCATATGCCACTGGTGGTGTACGAAATTATTGAGGATTTGGAGCCCTATTTATAGAGTTTGAAGGGTTGCGTCTATCCAAACGAAGAGTCACATCCATTGGTAAAATATTGCATCTTTTCACTTTGATTGGTTGATGAAACTTGACGTTATCCACAATGGATAGGAACCTTTTCATGATTGGTTGACTCCTGATAAGTGTCTTTTTGTTGGTAGTTAAATGCGTTTGATGGCGGTTGATCATGCTTATCTAGTGGTTGGTAGTTAAGAAGATAATACTAGAAAACCGTCCATGTCACGACCGTGATATACAAGTCGCGCCCGTGAATCTTCCTTTGACATATTTCTACTCTAAAGTGACCAGGTCGCAACCGTGAATGATTGTCACAACCGTGAAGGGAGTTTTCTTCAGAAATTTCCTTTCAACTTCACCAATCTTCGACAGCTTCGATCCTAGGCCAAATCTTTAAGTTCCACGCATCTTTTTGTACCTTTTTCACTCTTTTTTCATAGAATTCCACTTTTGATCATTTTACTTCCAAGATTTACCTAGTATCTGCATTTGCATAAAAAAAACTACATACCACGTGAAATCTTTTATATGAAGTATAAAAATGACTCAAACTATAGTGTTTATTGTGTGAAATTATAATGATAATAAGTGTAATTATACACTTATCAATTTTGCATGGCACGTATGTCCCCATTATTATTTGACCATGTTAACACTAGTGATGCTCAAAACTATGAGTTTGAAGCTTAAGAAATAACATGAGGGTATGGACTTAAAATTCATGCTGATTCATCTTAGAGGACTTCATTGAGGACATGAAAGTTAAATGGAATGAAATATTGAGATTTCTCTATAACTCTGGGAGAGATGATGGGATCATGGTCACTAAGTGATAGAATACTTACAATATTCAAGGAGATTGGCTTAGATAGGAATCAATACAGATTCCAACCATGACATACAACATATGATAAAAAAGGCTTTCTAATAAATATTCACCTTTTGTGCAAGATTCTCTTATGTCAAGGAAGTCCAGTAAGACATCTGAATTTATCAAGAAACTTAGAAGTTTTGAAGAAGGTTTGAGGGCTAGAGGAACAGGTACCTTGGCAAGTAGAACTTACTCAAAGGTAAAGTTTTAAAGCCCATCAATAGGAAGGTAAAAAATGTGGTTATTGAAAAGGAGAAGCCCAAAGGAATATGTTTCGTGTGCAGAAGGCCTAGACACTAGAAATGTGATTGCAAAGCTCTAATTTCTGAACAAGTGAAGAAGAGGCCAAGTGATGCATCTACTTCAGGTATGTTCATGATAGAGAGTTTCTCTACAGTTCCTTATGAGTCTACTTGGGTATTATATACTGGTTGTGGTACTCATATTTGTACTTTTATGTAGGGATTACGGAATAGTAAGAGGCTTGCAAAGAGTGAAATGGACCTAAGAATTGGAAATGGAGCATGGGTTGTTGCAACAGCTGTAGGGACATATAGCTTTCGTTTGCCTAGTGGACTAATTTTAGTTTTGAACAGTTACCTATTAAAATCTTGCTGTCATTAAGAATATTATTTCTATTGTGCATTTAGCAATAGAGGGATTTGAAATTTTATTTTCTAATAATAAATGTCAAATTCAATGTGATAATATTCTTTATTCTTGTGGAATATATAAGGATGGCATTTATGTTCTAGATACTAATATCGAATTCTAAATATGAACATTGGTAAGAAATTGAGAATAGATAATGAGAAATCCTCATACTTATAGCACTATCATCTAGGCCATATAAATGAGACTCGCCTAACTAAGTTACACAAATGTGGATACTTAGGCCCAATGGAATGGGAATCTTATGGTGTGTGTGAACCTTGTTTAAAAGGGAAGATAACTAAGAAACCTTTCAAAGGAAAGGTTCAGCGTGCCACTAGTTCTTTGGAAATAATACATTCCAATATATGTAATCCAATGAGTGTTAATACACATGAGGGTTTTGTCTACTTCATAACCTTTATCAATGATTGCTCGTGATATGTTTATTTGTACCTTATGAGGCATAAGTTTGAGAGTTTTGAGAAATTTAAAGAGTTCAAAGCCGAAGTAGAGAAACAACTTGGGAAAAGTATCAAGACACTTCAATTTGATCGAGGTGGTGAATAGTTAAGCCAAGAGTTTCAGGATTATCTAAAGGATAATGGTATTTTATCCTAGTGGACACCTCTTTATACACCCTAATATAATGGAATGTCAGAAAGGAGAAATAAAACCCTACTCAATATGGTTCGATCCATGATGAGCCAAGTCGAACTTTGCAGATCCTTTTGGGGTTATCCACTTGACAGTGCGGTTTATGTTCTAAAAAAGAGTGCCCTTTAAATCAGTTGATCAAACTCCATACAAATTATGGTATGGTAAGAAACTCGCTCTTTCTCACCTGAGAGTTTGGGGATGTCCTTCTTATGTAAAGAGGATGAGTTCAAATAAGCTGGGTGCTAACTCTGAAAGGTGTCTGTTTGTAGTTTACCCTAAGGAGACTATAAGGTATACATTTTTTGATCCCAAGGAACAAAAAGTCCTTATTTCCAGAAATGCTCAATTCCTTGCGAAGGAGCATATACTTGCGAAAGCTAGTGGGAGCAATCTTGAGTTAGGCACTTAAGAAGATCAAACACACAGTCAACTAATTATATTTACACCTATTACACAGGATAGTGTAAGCATGGAATAGCCTACTATGACACTAACATTACGTGTATGTCAGGCCGGGCTCTAATCGCTACCGAGCAATAAGGGTTTCTCATCATTGAAGATACATATTTCTTCCTTGTGGAAGATAATGAGCCTAGAATTTACAAGGAGGCAATGGAAGGCTCAAAATCTAACAAATGGCTTACAGCCATGAGGTTGGAGATGGGCTCCATGTATGAAAATCAAGTCTGGAGATTGATTGATGCTCCAAGTGGGATTATGCCCATAGGATGCAAGTGGGTTTTCAAGAAGAAAACTGACATGGACAGTAACTTAGTTGCCAATAAAGCAAGTTTGGTTGCAAAAGGGTACAGTAAAAAAGAAGGCATTGAATATGATGAAACCTTTTCACCGGTAGCCATGCTAAAGTTTATTAGGATACACCTTGCCATCACCACTCATTATGATTATGAGAATTGGAAGATGGATGTGAAAATAGCATTCCTTAACAGAAATCTTGATAGGGATGTGTATATGGCACAACGTGAGGGTTTTACATCCAAGGATAACTCAAAAGTATGCAGGTTCCAGAAGTCCATTTATAGACTTAAGTAAGCATCACGGAGTTGGAATATTAGGTTTGATGAGACAATCTGAGATTTTGGTTTTGTGTTAAACGCTAATGAGCCCTATGTATATAACAAGGCTAGTGTGAACGCAATTATTTTCCTTGTATTATATGTCGATGACATATTACTGATAGGAAATGATATTCCTTTTCTCCAGATAGTTAAGTTATGGTTGTCAAAGAATTTCTCCATGAAAGACCTTAGAGAAGCAGCTTTTATACTTGGTATAAAAATTTACCGAGATAGATCTAGAAGGCTACTAGGTATTTTGCAAAGTACATGCACAGACAAGTTTTGGCTAGATATAACCTTGAGAAGTCAAGAAAGGGTTATCTCTCATTGTCTCATCGGATTAACCTTTCTAAATCTGAGTGTTCGAGAACATAAGAAGAGGGACTGCACATGAATGCAATACCCTATACCTCAATGATAGGTTCCATCTTATATGCTATGGTATGCACTCGGCCTGCCATCTCACATGCATTGAGCGTCACAAGCAGATTTCAATCTGACCTAGGTGAGAAGCACTAGATGGCTATTAAAACTATCCTTAAGTACTTACGTAGGACTAAGGATATGTTTTTAGCATATGGAGAAGGTGATCTCACTTTGAAGGGATGCACCGACATGAGTTTTCAATCTGATAGGGATGATTAGAAGTCCCAGTCAGGATATGTGTTTATGTTAAACAAAGGGGCCATTTTTTAGAAGAGTTTCAAACAGGATATGACTACTGATTCAACCATAGAATCTGAGTATATAGTTGCTTCAGAAGCACCTAACCAAGTTGTCTGGCTTAAGGGATTTATTGGTGATCTCGGTGTAGTGTCCAACATTGTAAATCTGATAGCGGTCTATTGTGATAACGATGGAGATATTTCTTAGGCAAAGGAACCACAGTCTCGTTAGAGAAACAAACATATACTCAGAAAGTACCATCTCATTCAAGAGATGGTATCCAGGAAAGACATAGATTTAGAATACATCCCTATGGATCAAATTCTAGTGGATGGCCTAACTAGGCCATTAACTCAAGTTAAATAAGACCAGCATGTTAACGAGTATAGTATGAAGCATATGGGTAATTGGCTCTAGTGGAAGTGGGAGATTGTTAGACATTATGTATGCCCTAGAGGCAATTAGGGCGATATAACTTTATTCACTATAATGTACAAACAATTTCAGATTATTATTAATAAAAAATAAGGCATCTTTGTTGCTTATTAGTACTTTAAATTAATTCATGTATCTAGCTGGTATCATATATGTATAGTATCAAATATGTATATGCGCATTGATGAGATAAAGTCTGTGACTATTTGATAAGTGTATAATTACACTTATTATCAATATAATTTTACACACTAAACACTATAGTTTAAGTCATTGTTATACTTCATATAAAGGATTTCACATGGTATGTAGTTATTTTTGGTGCAAATGCAGATACTAGGTAAATCTTGGGAGTAAAATGATCTAAAGTGGAATTCTGTGTAAAAAGAGTGAAAAAGGTGCGAAAAGGTGCGTGGAACTTAAAGAATTCCACTTTAGATCCTTTTACTCCCATCAACAACCAATGAAAAGATAATTATCAGAAGTCAACCAATCATGAATAGATGCATATCCATTATATATAAGATTAAAGCTTCTCAACCAATCACAATGAAGTGATGTAATCTTTGGCCAATGGACGCAACCCTTCGAACTCTATAAATAGGGCTCCAAACCTCACAAATTTCATGGCATTGGAATTAGAAAAAGTGAGAGATATAGTGTGTGCATAGATAGAGAGTGAAATTATTTAGTTTTCGCTACATTCATAAGTGTTAGTGAGAAAATGTTTAAGTGATTCGAATCCTTATTTTGATCACTAGATTTCTCTACATATTAGACCGATTGTTGTATAAGTGCACTTGCAAATCACTAATCAATAAAAGTTTTCATTCTTCAACATTCATTTGATCGATATTCACAAAGAATAGCATCCTAGCAGAGGTTCTGTACGTGCCGAGACCGAATTCAAAGTAGACGCAGAAATTGCAAGAATTGATAACTCCCATTAAAGAGTGGATACGATTTGATCAACTTTAGCTTTCACTTGGATACCTTACAACTTTGCTTCGCTTTCTACGTATGCTTTCTATTTCAAAGTTTATGATATGTCTATGTGTCATAATGCGTATTTCGTGTTGTGTCTTTTATATTAATCAAGTTATATGCCTTTGAGTTAACTTTAAGAGTAGTTTCAGGGTTAACGAGATTGTGTATAATCATTGGATCTATGATTTTACCGTTGTTTAGTGAGCCAACATTTTTGGAATGGTAACTTGCTAAATGTGGCTATCTGAGAGCGACCCGTACTAAGCATAGTTATATTGTTGTTCTGGTTTATATAATCATCTTAATTCGTTTGCACTAGATTTAGAAAAGTCATTTCATGTGTTGCTCTATGGTGAATCATTGAACATCTAAGTGTCTAGAACCGATTATGTTAAATTAGTCTAATGAACATAATAACTTTGTTTTAACTTGCATGTTTTCTTTGCTATACTTATTTCATAGGAAAAATCTATATATTTAGAATCTCTAGTCTTCCATACATATATCTATCCATTCTTCATTCTAATCCTCCCAACTAAAATCCATAAAAATTTTATTTTCTTTATTCCGTTCTTCTTGTTGATCTTTAGAGCTAGTCCTTCCCTATGGAATCGATATCTTTTAAAACTACATCGTAACTATATACTTGAAGTGGTCACCATTTTTCTATTTAGATAAGCCATACTAACAACACCTATTTGTATTTTGAACTTATATCTTATCGATAGGAAAGTGGGAGACAAGGTTTTTGGCTTCATTATTAAACAAAAAATCCTAGGAGTTATTAGAGTTGAAACCTTGTGAACACTACTTCATAGCATAAAAGTACGACGACATAGTGGGAGCTATGTGGTGTGAGAACTACACATACGTGTTACTATGAATAGTCTAAATATCCATAGTTATAGTTTCAATGAGACTGGACATCAATGGAGTGGATAAACTAGCATGTGTAGGCTTACTCCTTGGATAAGATCCAAGTAGCTGATCTCAAGAGCTGAAGGTGGCACCTTGAGTTAACACATGAATGTATTAGGGTAATATGTTGGAGATCGCTATAAGATAGACACTTGAAGATAACAATATCCATGTGTTGGTGTCATGTCTTATTGTAGTAGCAATACAAGTATCCTCAGACCTGAGATAATGACATTTTCTTTCTCTTTGAGTTTATTTCTAAAATCAATTTTATAAATCTCGAGCAAGTCCCTAAGTTGGGTTACGGTACAGTTGGGAGATCACTCCTTCAGTATCTTCTTGAAAGAATCATATTTATCGGGTAATACTCTCAATACCATTTCCTTCAAAGACTGCTCACTGTACTCAACTCCCAACTCTCTTAATTTCTCTAAGTTGTCATAAATGTTTATAACCAACTCTATTGCTGAGGTGTCTCCCCATAATCTATTGTGGAACTGTTCATCTTCTAAATTTTCCATGGCTTTGAAATGATGAATCATGGTTGCGAGATCCAACCCTTAGTACACTAGTGCATACTTTGGGAGAATGTGGTCTAACATGAGTTTTGCCATAAACACATAGTTTCCCTTATGCTCCTCATAATCATTCATCTAACATGTAAAAGCCTTCTTGTCGGGATGTTTGGGACTAGGATCAGTCAAAATATAATCCATATAGTAGTTCTGAAGAACTCCTTTGACAGTCACAAACCAATCATTTAAGTTATTAACATCATACTTTATGTCAATAAGAGGATCGATATCAATGCAAGTATTTTCGTTAGTGATCATATTCAACCTAGATTTAAGATAGAATTTGTTTAGACATTAGTATATGTACATGCATTTATTGTAAGTTCTTTAATTAATACATAGTTCATACTATTTGCTTGACATTCAAATAGCCCCCCTTCTATTTAAAATCAGGAAATTGTATTCAACCAATTTTCCTTAGTAGGTAGCATCCATAGCCACTCATCAAGATCCTCCCTATAGCAGGTTAAGCCATAACAAGATTACTATGGTTGGAACCCATCCATTTGAATCTCATGCAATTGCTTATCCATTTGAGTTCTCTTTCTTGAGACTTGAGTACACAATTGTGCGACTCCTCAAATGTGTCTCCAATCTGGCATTAGCTCCAAAAATATGGACACCTAACCCATTTTGGTTAAGGCTTTAACTCCATCTAGTCTCATGACAAAAAACATGTTAAGGGAAGGCATGTTGTACATGTGTTTATATCCGTTAATAAGGTTCATATAACGACTTATGATGGGAAAACTGCATACTACCTTAATACTTTTGTGGGGATTTTATTGGTGCCACTAGTCTCATGCTAGTCTAGGTCTTATACAATGGATATGACTATGAAAATAATAATTCCAATCTATTTGGAACTATTAACTCTAAGGGAACATGCTTGGGACTGGTATATCATAATAATTCCACTATGCCAAGACTCCACATAACATGCAAAACAAACAAGATTCATGTTTATGTCATTGCACCTATGTCTATAAGTTTTAATTTAACAACTTAAACCATGTTTGTAAAACCATATGCAAGATCCAATTCCCATACTAGAAATTGACTAAGTCATAAAAGTCACTTGGGTACTTTTGAATCTAATACCGATGAAGATTTCTAGGTAGGAGAGGCTTCCCTTAAAGTGAATGAGAAGCCAAATCCAATCCTTGCCAAAATAACCATGGGTACTTCGATTCGTTGTACCACAGACAATTATGATTTAAAGATTTCATTCTTTAATTGAGTGAAGTATGGGATGACTCTCAATTAAAGCATTTACACGTGTGGTAAAATATTGCTAATTTATATGATAATTACCTCGACTAAGTTTGTGTAAAACCTTAATCTAGTTATCACATCATTTTCTATAACAAGAATTAAAACCTAAGTCAAGCAAAGCATACTTTAATCAATTCATAGAAAAATATCATTTTAGCATATTATAATCATGCATACTTTAATCATGCATAGCATAAGGCAGACTCTAATACCACTACTGGTTAATCAAGACAGTGATTAAACATGTAAACTTTGCAAGGCGGAATTTCAAAATTTAAAATTAACCTAAAGATCTCCTAAGCATGCCATGATTGATATAATCTTAGTTAAAATGTTCCAAAAATGCTTTTAGGTTTATAAAGCCTATAAAAGAAACCTAGCATCTAAGTTTAGAATATTACCAGTTGATGGGTGCTTCTATTTCATTGGTAGTGGTGTTTCTTTAGAGCAATTCGATAGAACTTTGTTAGCACGAGCTTCCAAACTAGGATAGCCTCTATGGTTGATCCACACGATTGACATGGGTATATTGATGATCACATGTTTGTAAACCAAGTAGTCAAGATGGGATCCATCGCTCTTGATATAGTGACATAGTGGGAGATATCCTTAGGGCCCCTTATTGAAATGACACACTCATAAACCTCTAATCAAAGTATAAGATTGATAGAACAAGTTTCTAGTCAATGTTGATACATAATGGCCAAGTGGTGTTCTTCGTGAACAAGTCTAATTCCAGGATAGCTATGGCTATTACATGAGCTGAAACTTAATCTGAGCTTAATAAACTGGATGATACTTAACCTGAGGGAAGGAGTGTATAGTATCGGTTACTACTACAGAACCGGATCAAGTCACAAGTAAGTGACATTCCAAGTATCGAGGGATTATACGCCTTTTCTAGAAAGCCCATTTGATCATCTAGAGCTATCGTGTTCCATATCGGTCTAGAACACTGAGACTAAAGGTTCACGGATGGGAAACCAAGTTTAGGTTAACCTCTAGTGGCTTAATAGTTTGGGATCCTATGAGGTCACACACTTTGGGTCTTTATCGGACTAAGTAAAGAACCTATAGACTGAGTCTATGCCGAGAATATCTAGTTGTCGAATTCATTAGAAGAATTATAAATTGGTTAGAATGAATTAATAATTAAAAGAGAATAAAGAGAAAATAGGGAAAAATAGCACGAAGCAGAGCAAGGGAATTTTTCCCATTACGAGTGGACCCCAAAGGAACACGGGATGTTTGGAATAAGACCTGTTTGGCTGCCCCGGGAGCAGAAAAGCTCATGGGTCGCTAACACGTGTGATAAGCTCGCTAGCGTAGTGCATGTGACAAGCCCACAAGCATGGGCTTGTGCCAAGCCCGCTTCCCCATGCTTGTTGCACAAGGGCTTGCCTTGTGATGAGGATCCATGGGTTATCTCGCTGATTCAAGTGACCCACGCGGTTAACCCGCTAAGTGGGATGGGATATTCCCATCCGACTTTATGATTGAGGGGGGTTCAAACACTCCTCCTTTGCCTATATATAGGCCTCATATCTCTCATTATTCTATACACTTAAGCTCAACCTTTCTCTTTGAGTTCAATATCTAATATGTTGCACTAGCATTTTTCAACCCAAATGGCATCACTCTGTAATAAAACATGCCCCATTATGTGATGAAAGTAGTCTTGTTTTTATCAATCATGTTCATAAGGATTTGATTGTACCCTAAAAATCCATCCATGAAAGAGTTTATAGCTACCCTGGCTGCATTGTCTACAAGGACATCAATGTGTGGTAGTGGCAAATCATCATTTGGTGTAACTTTATTCAAGTCACAAAAATCAACACAAACTTTTAACCTGCCATTCTTCTTTAGAACCTGAACGACATTGGCTACCCACTAGGAGAATTCTATACTTCAAGAAACTTAGCTTCAAGAAACTTAGCTTTAATTTTTTTGGATAACCCCTCCACTTCAATAGCTAGGTCTGTTTTCTGCACCTCTGTCAAATCTTTAGTACATGGCTTAAGTCAAAAGCATCTGCACTTTCCAAAGTCTGTATCATACAAAAATCACCATAGTGCATTCAATGTGACATCTACACTTTATTTGAAAACCATAGGCTCCTAACTAATTTACTACAAAGGCTTATTTGAGAATTTCCATTTATAATAATTTACAAACATACATGAAAATCACCATAAAAAGCACTTTTATTCGAAACTCAACATTTCATTATAGAAATCAAGTATCAAATACATATGAAAACTGACTAAAAGGGTATACATCTCACAGATTAGTCAACCACCAGTGTTAAGCAGTCCAATTGGATTTTCTAATTGACTAAGTCGCTATGTTTTAATTTTTACCTAGGCCTCCCTTTTGGGTTTTCAACATAGCAGACCATTTTTTTAATATTTTGTTGCCATTACTTTTTACTGAACTGCCCTTTCAGGTTTTCAATTTAGTAGGCTTATTATTATTTTATTTTTTATTTTTATTTATATTTACACATGATAGCCTTTAAGGCGATTCTAGTTTACAAGGTTTATGAATTCATTTCCATCCAAATCCATGATTTTCACACCTCTTTTAGTAAGAATCTTCTTTACCACCTAAGGTCCTTCCTAGTTTGGCTTGAACTTTCCGCAATCATTGACGTGAGAGGGTTTAATCTACTTCAAAACCAAGTCTCCCACCTTTAACTGTTACTTAGGATGGTGAACTCGTAAATTATAAGCTCTTACCATGCGGCATTGGTACATTTGAAGATGATCAAGGGCTTCGAGTCGCTTCATATACTGTTGTTAATTGTTCATACCTTGCTCGAGTCCACTTAGTCTGCGGTGGTTATGATTCCAATCAACTCTTAATAACCTTACTTTAATCTTGACTGAAAGAACTACCTCCATACCATAGACCAACGAGAAAGGAGTTTGACTTGTTAGTGTTCTAATGCTAGTTCTATACCCCCAAAGCGCTTGCAGAAGCTTGTCAGCCCAATCTTTGAAAGTAGATAGGATTTTAGTGAGGATCTTCTTTAATGACTTGTTTGTTGCTTCAACAGCTCCATTAGCTTGAGGATAATAGGAGAAGACTTGTGAAACACATTCCCGTATTTCGCTAGGAGAGTCGTTGTTGCCCCTTGGAACTGCACTCCGTTATCTAATACTATATGATGAGGTAGTGATAAGTGTATAATTAAACTTATTATCATATTAATTTTACACACTAAACACTATAGTTTAAGCCATTTTTATACTTCATATAAAAGATTTCATGTGGTATGTAGTTGTTTTTGATGCAAATGCGGATACTAGGTAAATCTTGGGAGTAAAATGATCAAAAGTGGAATTCTATGAAAAAAGAGTGAAAAAGGTGCAAAAAGATGCGTGGAGATTAAAGATTTGGCTTATGATCGAAGCTGTCAAAGTTCGATGAAGTCACAAGGAGAATTCTAAAGAAAAATGCAATTCACGGTCATGACAACGATTCGCGATCACGACCTGTTCTTCTTCAGAACAGAAATCTACCAATCAAAGATTCACAGTCGCGACTTAAATGGTTTTCTAGTTTTTTCTTCTTAACTACCAACCACCAGATAAGCATGATCAATTACCATCAACCGCCATCAACTACCAATGAATAAACACCTATCACGAAAAGGTGCCTATCCATTTTGGATTAGATTGAAGCCTCTCAACCAATGATGATGAATTGATGCAATCATTCACCAATGGACATGACTCTTCATATAGAAAGACATAACCCTTCGAACTCTATAAATAGGGCTCCAAACCTTACAATTTTGTGTAGCAACAAGGAGTGCATTAGAGTGCATGAGTGAAATATAGTGTGTGTATAGATAGAGAATTTGCTATGTTCATAAGTGTTAGCGAGAAAATGTTTAAGTGATTCGAATCCTTGTTTCGATCATTGAATTTCTCTATATTCTCTAGCTATTGTTGTATAAGTTTACTTGTAAATCACATACTAGTAAAATTTTTCTTTCTTCAATATTTTTTTGTTCGATATTCGCAAAGAATAGCATCCTAGCGGAGGTTTTATACGGGCTGAGACCGAATTCAAAGTAGACGCAGGAATTGCGGGAATTGACGACTCCGATTAAAGAGTGGATACGATTTGATTAACTTTAGCTTTCACTTGCATACTTTACAACTTTGCTTTGCTTTCTACTTATAATTTCTATTTCGAAGTTTATGATATGTCTATGTGTCATAATGCGTATTTCATGCCAAGTCTTTTATATTAATCAAGTTATATGCATTGGAGTTAATTTTAAGAGTAGTTTCGGGGTTAACAATATCTTGTATAATCACTAGATCTGTGATATAACGCTATTTAGTGAGCCAATATGGCTATGTGAGAGTGACCCGTACTAAGCATAATATTGATGTTGTCCAGGTTTATATAATTGTCTTAATTTGTTTTCTCTAGGTTTAGAAAAGTTGTTTCATGTGTTGCTCTGGAGCGAATAATTGAACATATGAGTATTTTGAACCGAGTTTATTGGATTAGTTTAGTGAATTGTAACATCTTTGTTAAACTTGCATGTTTTCTCTGCTATCCTTATTTCATAGGGAAAATCTATATATTTAGATTCTCTAATATTTGATAGCTATATTTACTCATTCTTCATTCTAACCCTCCTATCCAAAATATCAATACATTTTATTTTCTTTATTCTTTTTCCCTAATTGATCTTTAGAGCTAGTCATTCCCTGTGGGATTGATATCTTTTAAAACTACATTGCAACTGTATACTTGCAATTATCATCATTTTTCTATTATATAAGAGGTACTAACAAAACCTATACTTTAAGCGAACAAGTTTTTGGCACCATTAATATATAGGCAAACTATTTGCTAAAAAGTTATTAAACTTATTAGTATAAAAGTGGCAAACAAGTTTTGAGCGCCGTTGCCGGGGAAGGCAATAGCGTTCTAAGGATTAAATTATCCAGGAAAGGAAAGTGCATTCTAGAGATTAATTATTTATTTCATTTCCAGTATTATACAATTTTCTAATCTTATTTAAGATATGAAAAGATTATGAAATAATCATCTTGGAGTTGATACGTCATAATATTTCATCTTAATTATAGACAAATAGAAGATTTTCTTCTATTTTCTTATTCACTTTCTCGACTTCCATTCACGCTCGTGAATTTCCTACAAAACTTTATGTTTCTTGTTTTTAGCATACTCACGATCGTGACTTAGAATCACGATCGCGATGTGAGCGAAAACTGCAGTAGTTTAAGTAGTTTTTCGATGGTTTCTCTCAAGTTCTACATATAGGGTGTGATTCTCATAACTCTTCACTTCAAATATCTGAAATTCTTTTTCTATCAATTAAAATTTTTATTCTAAACCTTGAAATTAATTAACCCTTTTTCATCAAAATGGTTCACTCAATAAAATCTGTTCTTATTCCTCCTTCAAACCTGCAAGAATGGTATGAAGCACCTTTTCCTATTCACTCTCGAGAGGAAGGTGATCATTTCGAAACCATCAGGGATGCAAATTTCACTAGTTCTTATATCATTCATAAGATTAGTTTCATTCAATTAGGAATCTATGAGAGGGTAATGTATTACCTAGGAATCCTAAACTTTGTTCTCTCTTCCTCTATGAATATTGGGAACAATGAAGATAACTATAAGGAAATGCTAATTTCGTTACTATGGACAAATTCTAAGATGAATTGTTTTGAGTATCGACATCAAGGAAAGAAATATAAATTGTCAAGGAAGAAGTTGGAGCAAAATTTGGGGTTCCCTAAAGACTGTTTCTACAAAATGCTTCCTAGTTGGGATCCACTACCAACATGGAATAGCCTTACCGGAAAGGATGAATACAAACAAGAATCTGCCTATAGCTGGTGGATCTGAGACCCCTGTTTGCTCACGTTACATTTATATTTAAGTAGTGCACTTTTTGGTAGATCTAGTTCAGACACGGTCATTCCTGAAGAATTGTTTATCTTGGAAGCGGTTTGGAATGGTATACCTATGGACATATCAGGGATTATGATGGGGACTCTTACGGCTACTATGATTGATCCTGGTAGGATAGCGTAGGGGTGTCAAACTATAGCAAATCTGTTAGGATAAATTGGGAGAATACCAAGTGGTGAAGAAGTCTTTACTGATGAAGATGAAATTCTGGAGTTAACTAGTAAAATTTTCTTCAAGCAGGGATTTCTAACCAAGTGTATTGGTGAGAATGGGGATAAAAAGAAAGAAAGAGAAATTGCTAGGAAAGAAGGAAGTAGTTCAACCAATCTTAAAAGGAAGATGAATGAATTAATGGAGGAATAAAGCTCTATTCATCGCAAGATTAGCAATATCCATATTTTAATATTTGATGTTGAAATAGATTTGCGGGAGTCACGTTATAAGATTGATCAGATGATTGAATCATTTCCATCTGAATAAGTTCTTTATCTTTTCATTTTAGAAAATTTCTATAGGTAGATTTCAATCTGTTTGATGTTTTCTTATTAGTTGTGTTTGTTTATTCTCTTTTGTTTACTTGTAAATATTTGTTAAATATTGAAAATAAATTTGAACAACAAGAAGTTGATGTTCAATTGCTATAATCACCATGATTACTCAAGGTATAATAGTAAATATTTATTGTTTGTATTTAACAAAGTTTGTTTGTGTTTGTGTTTTTAAGTTTTAATAGGTACAAGTCTAAAAATTGAAGAAATTTGAAGAGCAAAGAATATCATGACCACGACTCAAGTCACGCTCGTGATTAGTGGATATCAAAACATTATGTTTCTATTGTAAGGAGAGTCACGATCGCTACAGGCCTTCACGATGGTAACACAGGCAAAATATAACCGTTACAGATCACGAACTGACACGTGACAGATGTTCGTAACAACCATTAACGGCTAGTTTTGAGCCTAAACAGCTATAATCCCATTTATGACCAATTAGAAACCCATTATACCTCTATAAATAGGTCCAAGTTGAACCCTATCCACCACACCTTCTAAAAAGCCTACAAATTTCTAATTTTCTCATCTTCTACCTTCAAACATCTAAACCTTTCCAAACCTTTATCTTCAAACCAATATGACTCGTGTGAAGAGTGCAACATAAAAGAAAGGAGCCCTATCAGTTCAAGAAGAATTTGATTGTCCTTTCCCATTGAGGATAAGAGAAGAAGGCAAAAGATTCTAGAAGTTAAGCAAATTGGATATCACCGGGATGATATTCCTTGATCTAATCTTCCTGGAAACTCTTAATCTCCGTGAAGAGATGGAAGCCTAACTTTCAGCTCTTAGTCTTACAAGATTTGTGAATATGAGGTTCCCTCAGAATCAAGATTGGATTTTTGAGTGTTTGGTAACATTCGACTATGAAGATTCAAGGAAGAGGGCAATACAATTTCGTAATCAAGGACAACAATACACAGTCATGAGAGAGATGATGGGTGATTGGTTCTATTTCGAGATTGCTAATTCATCAAGCATGATGGATTCGTTTCAACCTAATCGAGTTTGGGTAAATTTATCGGGTAAGAGAGTCTTCGATCCCAAAAATTCTCCTAATAAACTCATTAAGGATGAATGCATTCTTCTTCTCCACAAATACCTTTCCACTTCGGTATTTTGTCGAGTAGAGAATACAAAGGTTCAAAAGAAAGACTTTTTTTTATCCTTTCTTAGCCTTTAATGAAATAAAAAGCGGAAATTGTGGATATCATATGGGATATGATGAAGAAGAACTCGATGAGCATGAGAAGTAAAATTGGAGCGGTCGAAATTATCAATGCCATAATCTTGGGTGCAAGAGGTGAACTCCCCTATGTTCAACAACCAGGTGAGTATTTTCAATTCATGGATGGGACTTACTTGAAGAACACTAGGCTACTCCAAGAACATGAAGGTGTTTATTCTTTCTACTCATATTCTAACTGCACCAAGAAACTCAACTTGACTCAAGAAGATTCCTCTATCGGACCATCTGATCCATTCATAAGCCGTCGCAAAAGAAAAGCCCCGATGACTGAAATAGAAGAAGATGATGAAGAGGATGAAGAAGCTCTGGAAGATAGGAAGGCTAGCATACAACTAAAATTGGATAATTGACAAGCAGAACTTGGAGTTATGAAGAAAGACATGAAAATTCTAAAGAAAAGTAATAAATCGATGCATCGAAAATTACTTTCATTCTTTAAAAAACAAGATTTTCAATTCACTCCTAGCCCCCCGGATTCTCCTTCGCAATGGAACAGGTTTATTCTTATATTTTCTTTATTTTTTCAATTCTATTTTTAGACTAGCTGTAGTTTAGCCTTTTATTTTTATAATGTCTCACAATGAGGACATTATGTTCTTTAGTGTGGGGGGACATTTGTAGAAATCCCATAAAATCCAAAAAAAATTGAATAAAATAAAAAATTGAAGAATTTGAAAATTTTTATTGATATTTTTGTTAATTATACATTATCATTTCTTATAATTTACTAACATTTGTCCAAGGTTATTGTGAGTGATAGGTATTTACAAGTTTAATGTTAATGCACAACATTTATCAATTTGGCAAGGATGAGTGGTGAGTAACATTCGAGAGCAACATTCCAAGTAAGTTTCGATATATATTTCGATGCAACATGAATTAGTATAAGTTATATAGTTTTAGTTTAATGCTTCCGATAAGTTTAAATGGAGTAATATCTAATGGTATTCTTACTATAAGTTTTGCATGCAAATCACGAATAAGTCCTATAAGTATTGTGTTTCAAGTGTTAGGAAACTATAGCCATAATACTTTGAAATTGATCATTAAAGGATGAGGGTATTAAAGAAAAATCAAAAGAAAGAGAGGATAAGGAGCAGAAATTGCAACCATTCATTGAGTGAAAAAAGAAAAGAAAGCATAGCACGAAAAATGAGTGCAAAGTAAAAAGTACTTCAAAAGCATATGATTAAAAGAAAAAAATGAGAGAGTGGTATAGAGCATAAAATGCAACCACTGAAAAAAGGAGAGAGTGGTATAGAGCATAATATGCAACCACTGAGAGTGTTTTAGCATCCTCGGTTACCTAAAAATGCCTTGAGAGAAATTAATCAAAGAGTGTTTTCTATGTCCTTTATACTTTATACTATGCTTAAGAGAAGGTAATATTCGAGTATGCATATAACGCTTATATGAAGATGCGATTCGGTTGACTCTCCATTAAGAACAAAGGTATGCAACTAAACTATATAAATTGCACATT